>JAODAL010055524.1:0-23896 GCA_025379985.1 Phyllomedusa bahiana
GACATTCCCTCCTATAACTGCCTTGGGGGACATTATCTCCTATGGGGGACTTTAAACTGCCTAGTAATTTTTATGGTACCATTTATTTTTGATATTTACCATAGCCGCTGCATTTTCCACCCTACTGTAGGCTTATACTCGAGTCAATAAGCTTTCCCGTTTTTTGTGGCAAAAGTAGGTACCTCGGCTTATACTCGGGTCGGTTTATACTCGAGTATATACGGTAATTAATGGGTTATTTAATGTAAAATTAGTTTTAGATTCTATTAATTTGAAATGCATTTTATAGGAGATATTTTTATATTTTTGGGATATATGTTTTTATATGATAACATTTTTATTACATTTAAATAATTTAATTTTATACAGTTTGATAATTATAATAAATTACTTTTTATTATTGTACTGTTATAAGTTGAGAAATAAGGGACATTTTTGCCCCTTACAGCAAATCCAGCTCCACATTGAAATAAGTCTGCCTGTCCGAGCAGTAATGCGCCTAGTTTTGCCGAAAACATTCATATATTTGACGCCAGAGAAGGGTGAAAAACCCGATCATACATCATGTCTCCCTTAGTCTCTCTGGACCTCAGTTACCTCCCTCTATAAGCCACAGTCCCAGGGCAGCGATCCCGCACAAGGGCTACTTGCTCTCCTTGATTATTTAGAGGTCATGCACAAAGGCTACTTGTTCTCCTTGATCCCCTAAATCCACCTATGCAGCTTACTGTTCTCTTTCTCTTGTGTTCTTTGTCTTAGGACCTCGATGGGGTCTCCAGTAACCCCCAGTTATGTATGGATTTTTAGGTCTTCTTTTGAGAAAAAACATATTTTTCCCTTGGTGGTCTTTTCCTTGACCAAGGTTTGGTTTAGGTACGTGGATGACATCTTTGTGCTTTGGCAAGGTACAGAAGAGGTACTGTCCTCATTTATAATCAAACTAAACAATATACACCCATTGACACAGTTCTCATTTACTAAGCACGTGGATTACAGTACTGTACCTGGATGTTGAGGTCAGGAAGGTAGGAGGGTCACTTCAATCTAGTTTTTATTCCAAATCAATTGACAGAAACAGTATCCTACATAGGAATAGTTGTCATGCCCCCCAGACATTTGTGGGTATTCCCCGTAGTCAATTTATTCGGACACGTAGAATATGCTCAGACAATACTATGTAGATAAGCAAATGGAAGACCTCCTTAAAAAATGTGAAAAAAGGGGTTAAATAAGAGAAGCGATGGAAAGAATGGGGTCTGAGGTTTTTCCGTAAGATAGAGACATTATTAATATCTTAACCAAAAAAGCAAAAAGACTACTGTTCATAAGCACATATAATATGCACAGTAAGAGTGTACAAAATATTGGGGGAAAATGGTACAAGATCCAAAATATGGTATCCTATTTAATGAGGAACCATGTTTAATTTATTGGAAAGGTCATATAATAGGTAGCCAGATAAAAAAAAAATATGCATTATTTATGTTAATGAGATCAGCTATATAAGGGTACTTCCACTACCATGATGTATGCTTGAGAAAGAGGGCACGGCCCTCGAAACGTCACACAGGTGTGCGTGGAAGCTGCTAACAGCCTGTCCTCCAACTATCGACACAACTGTTTTCTAGTGAATGGTTCAGCCTATGACATAAATGGATGTCTTGCTACTTCAGTACCGCAGGCATCTTTATACTATTGGCTCAAGTGGAGTTTTTGTATATATGAAAAGTGAAATAGTAAAGTTTGAATTGCACTATATTTGTCCAAAAAGTGGACTTACCGTTTATTGTCACAAATACATTTAAGAAACATGCCATATATGTTAGTTTACTTCGCTCTCTGTTCTGTCCCTCTTTTCCCACTTTGCCTATTCTCTCTTTTTTCCCCATCTACCTGTCTCTGCACCTTCTCTCTTTTTCTCCTCTGTGAGTATGCTCTGTGAGTATTGACCCTGGTGGATAGGGACAGCCTGTTCTTGGTCCACACCCGTCTTCTGGCCGAGTGACCCCTTAACTGGAACAACTTAGGCTCAGTTTGTTGCAACTGTTAAGCTCTGTAACACAACTGATTCAACTAACTTGGCAGCACATGGCAGACCCCTTTTAACTGTGTGATCTGCATCCCCTCTCATCAGGTAAAAGTAATAATGGAGAGTGCTCACCATACCATCCTCACGAGTAGCTTGAGTGCTTCCAGCTGAGTAACACATCTCCGTCAGGGATCCTGGCCCCCAGCCAAGGCCAAACACACACTTGAAAAAAATATATATTGGAGCGGATCCAGCGGTAACGGTGAAAACAAGTTACTTTATTGTAACCAACATGCAGACAGGGTGCAGGACAAGCAAGGACCAACGCGTTTCGGGCGTTAAAGGTCGCCCTTGTTCACGGTATGTGTATGTTAGTGAGTCTTACACTTAAATAGTGAATACAGGTAAATAGGGGGCGGAGGGTCGGATCACAATGTGATACGTCATATCCTCCTAAGACAAATATTTTAAAACATACAAACTTACTACCAACATAAATAATACCTTATTCCAAATAAATATTGTAATCTGAGTGCATACCTTTACATTCCTAAACACAATCTAACTAATAAGAAAAACCCTTAAAGGGAGTTAAAATATAAAGCAAGATCTTTTTCGTAAATTCAAACCTTGTGGAAATCCTCGTTTCCAGCTTGGTAGACCCAAAAGGCTTTCTCAGCCGGGAGATATTCACGATCCCCTTTCCTTGTTGGAGAAATTTCACTCTTTCTATACCAGCACAATTTAAGCCCTCTTTTTCACCGGCATTTTAACTCTATAAAGGGGCTTAGAAAGCCCTAAATTGAATAGGAAATCCTTTGTTAAAAAATTTTTTTCAAATTTTCTGAATATGCGAACTCTAAGTTTTCGTTTCGTGCAAACCGATTTAAACCTTACTACATATTGTACATGAAAAGGGCATAAAACTTTTGTAGTCCATATCACAATTAAAAAATCTTTTTTTTTATATATTTTATTCCCATTGGAGTCACAAACCAGTATTTGTTTTTTAAAGGAATGAAAAAGGTATGAAACTCAAAATTACAAAATTTTTTTTGGGGAAAAAGGGTTTATTTATTTTGGTAGTAAGTTTTTTAATGTTTTAAAATATTTACTTAGGAGGATATGACGTATCGCATTTGTGCCCCCCATCCTCCCCCCCCTCACTTACTTGAAATTCACTTTTTAAGTGTAAGAACCACGAACAAACATTACCGTAAACCCAAGGGCGCCCTTTAAAACCCCCAAAAATGCGTTGGGCTTACTGCCCCGCCCCTGTCTGCATGTGGGCAACAATAAAGTAATTTTGTTTTCACCTTTAACCGCGGGAAATCCGCTCCAATATATTTTTTTTCAAATCCCCTCTCTTCACCTCATAAAAATTGGGCTTTTCCCCCACCCAAAGTTTTTCTCCCTCTGCCAGCGCTAAAGCACCCTTGCCCTTAATAAAGGTGCCTAGTCAACTTTCCCAATCTTGTCCTCAATATACAACCTAAACATAATACACATAACCCCTATATACAAATCCCTCTTACAATAACATAGAGAAGGTGACATCAAAATGGGCCCTAGTACTGATACTAGTTTATATCCTAAATATCATTACCCCCTACTAGCCCGAAATTCTATATTGCCGGTTAGCACGTTCAAACACTCACCTACAATCTTTAAAATGGGGTTTTTCTTTCTTAACAATTTTTGGAATGCCATAAATGGGCTTGGGGATATGGGGCCCCAAACCTGGGGCCCCCCCCTGACTTGAGAATAAGGGATCCCTTATCCCCACATCCTCCTTCTTGCCATGTCTGCAGTGAACGGAGAAGTGGCTGCTGATGGATAAGTGTACTCACCTGTACTGCAAACTCCCACTGAAGGAAAAGGGGGACAAACCATCCCCCCCCTGGGAAATTTGGGGGGCCGGGCCCCTCCGTTAAAACTGCTGCCATGATAAAAACAAAGGCAAAGGTGGTTAAGGAGAACTACTTTCTAGAAATTTAGAGTGGTTTTTTTAGGCTGTGGGGTCCCGGGGTCGTTAAAAAAAAGGACCGACCCGACTTCCAAAATATAATTTGTGTTGGGGCCCCTTTTTGTTTTATGGCCCGTGCAAAGAGAAAAAAAGGGAAATTTGGGGGGGGGCCAGTGCTACTGCTCCTTTTATCTTTAACCTTTTTCACATAGGAAATGTAATTGATGCAAAAAGCGGTAAAGCGCTGCCCCAGAGGAAAAATTCTTTTCCCATAGCAAACGATCGGGCCAATTTCAGCACAAATTTTTCACTTCCCTTTTCAAAATTTTTTTTAAATTTTTTTTTGTCTAAAGTTTTATCCTATAAATAAAATTTTTCACTGACAAACAAAAGGGGAAAAAATGTTTTTAAATTTTTACTTTTTAGGCACCCTATGTCACCCTCCATGTGAACTCCCATCAATTTTTTTAGACAATCAATTTTTTCCTTCAAATATTTACATCTACTTAGTTCGCAGATTCTTATCATGTAACTTTATTGTTACCCGTTTTTTTCCTCCCCTTTAAATTTACAAAAAAGTACAAAAATGGAACATTGGAAACGAGGGATTTGAAGCGATGAGTTGAAAGTCAATAACCGAGTTCTGATGGGGGCAAATGGGTTTGGACGAATCAAGGAAAAAGGGGGTAACGGATCGAGAAGCTGGAAGAACTGTCAAGTTTGGTGGAGGAAGCCTGGGGATGGGGATGTTTCACAGCCAAAGATGTTGGATACTTGACCAGGATCAATGTTGATCTCAATGCTGAGCTATATGTGAGGGTCCTACAAGATGAGTTACTTCATACACTCGATACATGGGATGAAGAGGACGACATAGTGTCCAGCAGGACAACGAACTGAAGCAGACGTCAAGGTTGTAGAAGGAAGGGGTCAATGACCATGAAGTAGATTTGCTGTATTGGCCTCCACACTTCCCAGACCTCAACCCAATCCAACACTTGTGGTTAGAGTTGAAGAAAAAGTTGTATTCACACCCAAGTCCAGTCTGCACCAAGATTGGGAACATGTAGAAGAGACCTGGGATCAGATTTTGGTCAAGACCTGCTTGAATCTGATCCAGAGCCCAGAAGGATTCAGGCAGTGCTGAAAGCCAAATTCTGATTTTAGGAGAAAAACAGTAACAATGAAGTTACATGACAAGAATCTGCAGAACTAACCAGATGCTAAATACTAAATAATGTATGTATAAGATAGGTAAGATAATTGTCTATAAAATGATGGGAGCCTCATGTACAAAGCTGTAGTGGATGGTGAGATATGGAGCCTGAAAGTCAAAAGTTAAAAACATTGTTAGTCTTTTGCTTGTCAGTGTCTGTTCTACCTAAATAGCTTAATTATTGTATCATAAGGTGATAAAACAGCCTGATGTTACCATTTTACTACAGTAAAGTTATCACTTAAACATGCGCCATGTATGAGGGAGTGGGAGTCGGTAGTCGGAGCTAAGGAAATTGAGGAGTCAGAGCTTTGGCTTACCGACTCCACAGCCCTGGTTTCTTTAGTGCCCCTGGTGCAGCGTCATTTCCTGTCTGAGGTCTCTTCTGATTACTAAGACATAGAGGTAACCTTTATGATATGGCAACCGGAAGTGACATTGGAGGTGATGTTGGATTTTAAGTGACATCAGTAATGCTGCCACACCGGGAGTTCTGCAGAATAGCAAGTTAAAACTTTAAGACCCATAAAAAACCTTAACGCCAACCTAAGTTTATGGTTAGTTAAGGCTAAGGGTTAGAGAAAAAATTTGGGTTGGGGATGTCCCAAACTATTTTTTTTCCCAAATTTTGTTCAAACTATTGACAAACCAAACAGGGACCTATTCGTGCAGCACTATTCATCGACAACATACAAGCAATGATTTATGGGATTGTCTGAATGTCTGCTGCATCCCATGAATACAATTTCAGCTCCAGCAGTAGCCATAGTGGCTAACAACAAGAAAGCTCCTCCCAGGCTAGGATTTAATTGAGCCATTCTGCTCTCTGACTGGATATTCTATTAGGCCAGGCTTACAACTGCGTTGGAGCCTCCATTGCAGGGATGGAAGCAGATCCATTTCATGATGGACACCATTGGTACTGGAAATAGCACACAGACTACAACGCGGTCCATCATCACAACATAAAAATGCACACGTTATGAAGAGCAATGCCTTCGACATTTCGACCGGCAAATTCAGAAAAGGGATTGAACATGACATGAGCGCTCGACCAAGACGAGTCTTTTAACTGTATAGGTGATTTAAAAAAAAAAAAAAAAAAAAACAACGCGTTTCATGCCTAAAATGGCACCTTGTCACGTTCCTCGTGATAAAGTGTAAATTTAGTAATGAAGCGTATTGTTTCTATTTTTTTTTTTCTAAAACACCTGTACAATAAAAAGAACCATTTTAGTTGAGTGCTCGTGTTCAATATTTGCCGTTTGCCCTTTATAACAGATGTGTGCATCTATTCCTCGCACCCCATGCGGAGTCCAAGCGACAGAAGCAGCTGACCAGACTATTGTGTTCTATACCTTTATCGCACAATCTTCCAAGGTGAGCAATATACAGTATATTGTTTTTTACTCGATTTTATCACTCTGCCGATACTGCACAAGGAAGTGCTTTTTCTCAATTTTTTTTCCCGGCTACAACAGAAAAGTAGCACATACAAAAAATGGGACATTACTTACTCAAAAAACACTACAATTTTTTGGACCATATTCACAGCTCATTGGCTGGACTAGACTGAACCCAGTAGCAGGCATCTCTGGCCTATATGCTACCTGGGAAAAATTAACAGGTGCAGCTAATTGCTGAGCAATTAGATGATGAAAAACTGCACATTAGCTTAATACCCGTTCACACCAGCATGCAGAAAAACCACAGTATAATGCGTGGGGAGATTGCACAAATGCAAAAATACCAAGAAAACAACCACTCACACACTCTCAATGCATGAGGGGGGTGGTTGCTGGTACTACAATTGCATATAAATAAGCACTGTTGGGCAGGTAAAAAATATGACATACTGGGAAAATGTTAAATATGAGGTATTAGTTGGTACAGGGGCCCCGATACATAAGCTCAAAAAGTAGCACATCAGCTCTGAACGGAACCTCTGAAGCAGATGTGAACTGGGCCTTATGGATCTGTTATGCAAGCGATGTCCTGAGTTTGGGGACTTGTCATCCCCCAAACTCCACCAGATTGTAGAGGGAGTGATCATTTTGCAGTGACCCTGTTGATTGTCTAGATATAGGAAACATGCAAACACCAGCGCATGGAAAAACATGAAGATTTGACTAAACACTTGCACACAGCACATCTGAAACTAAGACGAACTCTCTATTACACACAAGACTTCCTGATAACATGGAGTGAGCTCAGACGGTTACACAAACACTCGCATTTACATGAATTAACCAGCTCTTACGTGAGTCTCCGACAGGAAGGAAGCGCGATCTGACAGATAAACATAATAAATGCTCGGTGTACTATGTGAACATTCGATATCTTCAAAGGTTGCATAATAGTGTTCATTTATGAGGATTTCCAATCATGTGCACTAGTGGTAGACAAAACCTTGAAGCGACTATTATTCAATGGTGTTGTATCCTGTATGTGTACAGAGGTGTCACCAGACATGAGTGAATGCCCTAGTGATGATTCTAACAACCACCTAAAAAGTTCAGGTACTCTATGTTGTGACCCTTGAAATAAGAGTTTTGGTTTTGACCCCATGTCCTGGACTCGCAGTGATGTTATATGTCAGGTAATTAATACAGGTAATTGATGTATGAGATTAGAACAAAGGTTCTGTTATGTCAGCAGAAACAGCGCCACTCTTGTCCATGGGTTGTGCCTGGTATTACAGCTTAGCCCTGTAAACTTAAGTCACAGTGGGGCTGTAGTGTGGCATTAATTTTGGAACAAAAACAGACCCTTTTTTTCTGATCTGGGATAAACCCTTGTTGAAGCACCTAGAAATGTGAAGTATACTGGACTATCTAGGAGTCTCCTGATAACAGAAGAGCTCTCATAGATTCTAGTCAGGGCAGACAAGTCTCCATGAAAACCACAAGGGCTGGTGCTGCAAGAAAAGACATCGGTTTGGGGCACTCTCCAGCTGGAACAGTTGATGGAGGCACTCTCTGGCTGGTACTGTATATAGAGGTCTCTGGATGGTACTCTATATGGAAGCACTCTCTGGCTTGTACTGTATATAGAGCATAGTTGGCAACTTTTGAAAATGAAAAAGCAGGAGACTGTAGTGGGCGGCGCGCATAGCGCGTCGCGACAAAAATTTGCATGGACACGCCCATCTTGTCGATATGCTACGCCCCTTCAAAAAACCACACCCACTCCACCTAACTGCATAACGGCTTTGGAAGAAAGCCAGGTAGATGGCCTTATAGCCAGGTAGTAACCCCCCATAAGCAGGGAGTGCCCCTTACAGGCAGGTAGATGCCCCCTTGTAGCCCGGTAGATTCCCCCATTGTTGCCAGGTAGGTGCCCCCATGGTTGCCAGGTAGGTGCCCCCATTGTTGCCAGGTAGGTGCCCCCATTGTTGCCAGGTAGTGCCCCCTCTGTTGCCAGGTAGATGTCCCCTCTGTTGCCAGGTAGTGCCCCCTCTGTTTGCCGGGTAGTGCCCCCATTGTTTGCCGGGTAGTTTGCCCCCTCTGTTGCCAGGTAGATGCCCCCTTCTGTTGCCAGGTAGTGCCCCCATTGTTGCCAGGTAGATGCCCCCTCTGTTGCCAGGTAGTGCCCCCATTGTTGCCAGGTAGAAGCCCCCTCTGTTGCCAGGTAGATGCCCCCTCTGTTGCCAGGTAGTGCCCCCATTTTTTGCCAGGTAGTGCCCCCATTGTTGCCAGGAAAGTGCCCCCTCTTTTTGCCGGGTAGATGTCCACTTACCTCACCGGCCCTGCAGCACGGCCGCACCGGACGATCTCCTCAGCGGCGCAGGGGGAAGTGAGAGCAGCCGCGCGTCACTCCCCTGCAGCCGCGCGTCACTTCCCCTGCGCCGCTGACCTGTATGTCCGACACACACAGGCGCCGTACATACAGGGGGGAGGAGGGAGTGATCGCTCCTGCCTCCTCCCTGCTCTGCGAGACTCCGGGCGGTGAAGCGGCGCAGCGGCTGCTTCACCCCCTGTAGGAGCGGCCCGGCGGCGCCAGATTTAGCGCACTAAGCGCTACTCTGTCGCCGCGGCCATTTAAAGAACCCCCGCTGCCTGTTGGCGGCGGGAGGAATGCCAACTTCCCCGGGAGGGCGGGAGGGGACCCCAAATAGCGGGACCCCCCCACCAAAAACGGGAGAGTTGGCATGTATGATATAGAGGTCTCTGGATGGTATACTTTATGGAGACGCTCTCTGGCTGGTACACTTTATGAAGACGCTCTCTAGATAGTACTATATTATGGAGGTGCTCTCTGGCTTTTATACTTTATGTAGGTGATCTCTGGCTGGTACACTTTATAAAGACGCTCTCTAGATAGTACTATATTATGGAGGTGCTCTCCAGATAGTACTGTATTATGGAGGTGCTCTCTGGCTGGTACACTTCATGAAGGTGCTCTCCAGATGGTACTGTATATGGAGGCACTCTCTGGCTGGGACGGTATATGGAGGCACTCTCTGGCTGGGACTGTATATGGAAAGGCACTCTCTGGCTAGGACAGTTTATGGGGGCACTCTCTGGCTGACACTTTTTATGGGGGCACTCTCTGGCTGGCACTATTCATGGGGGCACTCTCTGGCTGACACTATTCATGGGGCACTCTCTGGCTGGGACAGTTGATGGAGGCACTCTCTGGCTGGTATTGTAAATGGAGGCACTCTCTGGCAGATACTGTAAATGGAGGCACTCTGGCTAGGACAGTTGATGGAGGCACTCTCTGGCTGATACTGTATATGGAGGCACTCTCTGTCTAGGACAGTTGATGGAGGCTCTCTCTGGCTGGGACAGTTGATGGAGGCGCTCTCTGGCTAGGACAGTTGAAGGAGGCGCTCTCTGGCTGGGACAGGTGATGGAGGCACTCTCTGGCTAGTATTGTAGATGGAGGCACTCTCTGGCTGGTATTGTAGATGGAGGCGCTCTCTGGCTGATACTCTATATGGAGGCACTCTCTGGCTAGGACAGTTGATGGAGGCACTCTCTGGCTGGTAGTGTAGATGGAGGCACTCTCTGGCTGGGACAGTTGATGGAGGCACTCTCTGGCTGGTATTATAGATGGAGGCGCTCTCTGGCTGGTACTGTAGATGGAGGCGCTCTCTGGCTGGTACTGTATATGGAGGCGCTCTCTGGCTGGTACTGTATATGGAGGCTCTCTCTGGCTGGGACAGGTGATGGAGGCACTCTCTAGCTGGGACAGTAGATGGAGGCGCTCTCTGGCTGGTATTGTAGATGGAGGCGCTCTCTGGCTGGTATTGTAGATGGAGGCGCTCTCTGGCTGGGACAGTAGATGGAGGCGCTCTCTGGCTGGGACAGTTGATGGAGGCGCTCTCTGGCTGGGACAGTTGATGGAGGCGCTCTCTGGCTGGGACAGTTGAAGGAGGCGCTCTCTGGCTGGGACAGTTGAAGGAGGCATTCTCTGGCTGGTATTGTAGATGGAGGCGCTCTCTGGCTGGTATTGTAGATGGAGGCGCTCTCTGGCTGGGACAGTTGATGGAGGCACTCTCTGGTTGGGACAATTGATGGAGGCGCTCTCTGGCTGGGACAGTTGATGGAGGCGCTCTCTGGCTGGGACAGTTGAAGGAGGCACTCTCTGGCTGGGACAATTGATGGAGGCGCTCTCTGGCTGGGACAATTGATGGAGGCACTCTCTGGCTGGTACTGTACTTCCGAGTACCACCCTTATCCCCGAATTCTCCAGACTTGAACCCAATTGAACATCTGTGGATCCCCTGGAGGGTGGTGTTCGTTCTATGGACCCTCCAGCAGCTGTAGGAAGCCGACAGCCTACCAGGATCTTATTGAGCCACTGCCAGCCTATCTAGGCGCTGTCTGTGCTGCACATGGCGGTTACTCTAGATTAGACCTGGGCAATGTACGGCTCGCAGGCCGCATCCGGTCTGCTTTAGACCATACTAATAGTAGCGTTGAAGGCCCGCTGTGGCAGGGTAGTGCTGAGAGGCTGCGGCGGGCCTTCAGTGCTACTATTACTATGCCCGGTATAAAAATTGGGCAGAAGTGCGATGAAGTGAGCTGATTGTGCTGCTGCTACTCCTTGGCCACACAGCCGTCATAGGCTGTGCGGCCGAGGAGCTGCCGGAGTAGCGTCCCGGATCTGGCGACGTGATGACGTCACGCCGCTAGTGTTGAGCAGAAGAGGATGGCGCTCGGCCAAGGAAACAGCTAAGGTGAGTATTAGTGTTGTTATTTTTAATGGCAATTACGTGCCTGAGGGGACCTATATCTACATACCTGCCTTACTGAGGGGACCTATATCTACATACCTGCCTTACTGAGGGGACTTACATCTACATACGTGCCTTACTGAGGGGACCTATATCTACATACGTGCCTCCCTACTGAGGGACCTATATCTACATACCTGCCTTACATAGGGGACTATATCTACATACCTGCCTTACTGAGGGGACCTATATCTACATACCTGCCTTACTGAGGGGACCTATATCTACATACCTGCCTTACTGAGGGGACTTATATCTACATACGTGCCTTACTGAGGGGACCTATATCTACATACCTGCCTTACTGAGGGGACTTATATCTACATACCTACCTGGTTAAGGTGACATATCTGTATAACTGCCTAACTGAGGGGACATATATTTATATACCTGTCTGAGGGAACCTATATTTATATACCTGCTTTACTGAGGGGACCTATATCTACATACCTGTCTTACTGAGGGGACCTATATCTACATACCTGCCTAACTGAGGGGACATATATCTATATACCTGACTGAGGGAACCTATATCTATATATCAGCCTAACTGAAGGGACATATATCTATATACCTGCTTGAGGGAACCTATATCTATATACCTGACTTACTGAGGTGACATATCTATATACCTGCTTGACTGTGGGACATATCTATATTCCTGCTTTACTGAGGGGAGTTATATATACCTGCCTTACTGAGGGTACAGAGTAAGTTTCCACAAAAATAAACCCCCAAAACTATTTTTTTCCAGCTCACCCTATGTTTTTTTTTTTGGTTTTTTTTTATTAGCCATGCCCTCTAAAACCATCCTAATTTCTCATGTGGCCCCAGTGAAAAATTAATTTCCCACCCCTGCTCTAGATATTAGCTGTTGGTCATTATAATGTGATTTGTCTGTGTAGATTTCATTCTGCTCAGAATCGGCATTCCACATAAATTGAACATATTCTAACATTATTATAAAAATTCTCTTCACGCACCCTGAGCAGCAGGGCTGTGGAGTCGGAGTCGGGGCTTTGGATTGCCAACTCCACAGCCCTGCTTAGCAGGTTGGCAAATGTCAGACAGCGTAGATAATGAATTTACAAATCAACAACAAAAAGGCACCTAGCAATTGCTTGCAACTAGTGCTGATAAACCTCTTGACCAGCGTAAATCAAAAAAATTCATAGAGGAAAAAATGGTCCTAAAAGATAACTTTTATTAAATCTATTAAAATATAAATCACAACACCTCTAAATTATATGGGAGAGGAAAGATGGGTGGGACCAGAAGAAAATCCAAAACTGGCCCTAACACCCTATTATACCCTTACCTATACAAAAAATACCGGATTGTCGCCCCAATAAGGGCGTTCCTGTCCGCAACCTTAACCTAACTTTAAAAAGACCCTACTAATCGTCATGGTCCCGTCCCGACATGTTTCAATCATCCATTCATAATATCATCAGGGGACAATACGGAAAATATTCAATGGACCTAACGTATGGGCGTAATATCAGAACAACAGCTGCAATTATATAAGGCAAAAATAGATACCTGGTGGGAGCTAGTAGTGACCATGAAGACTGCCACCATGATCTACTAGATTTATATAATACAATACAGAGTACCTGATATTTGATCAGCACGATATTACGCTGTAGAGTAATGTTACAACAGGACAAACCCACCAGGTATTTATTCCAGAATACAGGTCATCTCCCGACGCTGTGATGTCCTCTTTATGAATTTTTTTGTTAATGAATTTACATCAAGATTCAACCCCTAATATGCTCTGTGCAGAACGTTTCGAGCACGGGAAATGTTTTTGCCCCATCAGATACTTCGGTGAAGGGTCCATTTAAGGATACTATAAATGATGCATAAAAGGACACAATGGCACAAGCCTCCGCACCTGTCCATCACACCTAACATATGATATGAGGGCGTGAATGGGCAAACCTGGCACACCTTTATGAGGGAATGAACTGATGGTTATCTGGCAATGTACATGAGTACAGAGTGTCTATATGCTGGCACAATGCATTCCCTCTATATTTCTGTACTCATGATACAAATGTTTACATGGAGGCCGGGAAAACCGGCTGTAACTCCAAACCTAATGAACTGAGAATCAGGAATCCTTTGTAACGTGTTGGAAGTGTCCCGTGCGGACAAGCATGCCTGAACCTGATGCTTCATGTTAATATGGAGCGCCGCGTTCATGATATGAAGCATACGGTCCACACGTGTTTTAGGACAATTCCACCTCATGTTATAAGGAGTTCTGAATTCTCATTATGTGAAGGATGTTTCGATCGAAGTTCATTAACCCCTTAAGCCGAACGCCTGAAAAGTAGTTAATGACCAGAACATTTTTTTAGTTTGTGCCTCCTTGCTTTTCGATAGCTGTAACTTTTTAATTTTTTCAATGACGCAGTTGTATGAGGCCTCGTTTTATTCGGGACAAGTTGTACTTTATGGGGGAATAGTTTAAGTTCACTTAGAAATTATTGCAGAATTTTTTTATTTTTTATTTTTTTTTACACCATTCACATTTCACACTTAATAACTTGTTAGATTAATTCTACAGGTTATTACGGTCGTGTGATACCTAATATTGTAGTTTTTTTTTTGTGTGTGATATATGCACAATTATTTTTTATTAAATATTTTTTTTTATTTTTTTTTTACACTTTTTCAATTTTTTTTATTTTTTTATTTTTTTTAAATCCCCTGAAGGCAGAACTGTTTTACATTTTTTTTTTTTTTTACACTTAGTAATGTATTAGCATATTCATATATGCTAATACATTATAATCTGTATCAGTCTGACACAGGCAGTGATCAGGACAGCACACAGAGTGCCCTGGTCACTGGCTTATTACACAGACAGCTCTGGGGCTACTTTAGGTCCCCAGGGCTGACTGTGCAGCCGTTCCCCGGGCTCTGTCGGTGTTCCGATCACCCAACAGAGCAGGGGAACCTTTTGGCTGCGCTGCGGTGACGATTCGCCGCAATCAAATGGTTAAAGCAGCGGGGTGTGGAGGTTTCCCCGCGCCCCGATGCTCGTAGGAGATGCTCTAGGATCAGCGCTGTGCAGTACAGCCCCGATCTCAGCGCAGCTGCGGCGCCCAGGCGCCGCAAACTCCGATGTTTGCAGCGACGTCTTAAGACGTCGCTGCAAACGAACGATCTGCACCAGCCGAGGTCAAAAGTCGGCGGCCGGTCGTTAAGGCGTTAAAATTTGTGTCCTTTGGTGTTGGATTTAGAGTCAAAACTTCCTGGCCTCCAGCGAGTGGGACACCTTGTACATACACTCTTTAACCTTGAAATGGCAACACCAAGAGGGACAAGCTGTTCGATTATGGAAATTGAGGAAGGAGATGATGTCTTTAAAGGGGTTTTGCCACAAAGTAAAATTGACGTGTGAAGTTTGAAAATTAAATAACAAACATTTTCACCATTCATCATTATTAAAAATTCTGCGTTGTTTTTGTTTTAGCTGCTCCTTCATTGATCCATTGTTTACAGCTCATCTCCAGGGTATATGACCAGGAACGAGAGCTTCTCAGTCCTGGCCGCACATGCTCAGACATCACCTCTCTTGTCAGGCAGCTACTGAGTGTTCAAACCCCAGGTGCTGTCATTCTACTCCTGTCCTTTGGAGTAGTTAGTAATAAGTCAAACAGTGCAAATAAAAAAGAAACCTCAATCAGATATGTTCAATGATAAAGAGGGGAAAAAAAAACCTCAGGTTAAGTTCCTGCAGGGATTTGAACCAAGGAACCTTGTGCTGTAAAGCAAAAATGTTACCTCTGAGCTACAGTTTAGATACTTACAATTCTATACATAAACAGTCCTTTCACTAGAGAGAGGAAAGGCCTGGTGATGTCATCCTGCTGGGTCACATGATCTGCAATTCAAACAAATCACACACGCCCCCTTCTGAGCACACAGAGCTGAAGAGCTGGATGCAGGAGGTATGAGATGAGATAATGGTAAAACCCCTTTAAGATCTACAGATTATCAAATGTTGAAGTACTTTGCTCCAATCCGTAGCATTTGAGGGTATAAGAGCCAGACTGAAAGCAAAGTGTTTTAGCTACATGAAACATCAAAAATCAGACCAAGGTTATGAGATGATTGTGTGGTGCCTCCCGCTTGTCAACATGAAAGTTATTACCACAGAGAGGGAGAGGACGAGTGAACTGAGAGACCGTGGTAAAGGCTACACAGCTAAGCCAGGACGACAGCCCTGTTCAATGTTGCATGTCCCAATGGTTGGGAGAACAACAATGAGCTGGAAAGACAGCAAGACGTGTCCGCAGGTGATCTCTGCATGGGTGGATCATCTGATTAGAAGAATGGCATGTAGTTACATAGTTACATAATTTGTAACTACATAAACATAGAAAGGGATTCTCTACTGTTAGAGCGGTGAGACTGTTGAACTCTATGCCAGAGGAAATTGTCATGGTGAATTCACTAACAGAGTTCAAGAAGGGCTTGGATGCATTTCTGGAGCGTGATAATATAACAAGTTATAGGGACTAGGATTCTGGAGAAGGGTCTGGAGACATTTCTAGATGTAATATAACAAGTTATAGTGACTAGGATTCTGGAGAAGGATCGCTGATCCAGGGATTTATTCCGATTGCCAAATTGGAGTCAGGAAGGAATTTTTTCCCTAACATGAGGACAATTGGCTTCTACCTCATGGGGGTTTTTGCCTTCCTCTGGATCAACACTTTAGCAAAATGGGCTGAACTCGATGGATGGATGTCTTTTTTCAGCCTGACAGACTATGTAACTATGTAAGGCTGTACAAATACAGATGTCCATCCAGTTCAGCCTATTGTGCTAGAGCGTTGATCCGTTCTATACTGCAAGGGAAATTAGACGTCACATCCCAAGCATGGGGCAGCAAACAGTGTGGACACAAACCATCAGAAGGTGTTTGAACGACACTGGCAACAAGCCAGACATTCAGCTACAGGTTTCCCTTTGACCTTAGGCCACTGCTCTGAAAGACACAGCAAGATGGCAGCACAGGCTGGAATGGAGGTCTTTACTCTTCAGTGATGAAACCTGTTTTTGTCTTGGATGCAATGATAGCCAGAGATTGGTCTGTAGACCATGTGGGCAAAGCCATGAAGACACCACTGTAACGTGGGCTCCCACGAATCACACTCCGGATCGCGGGTGCACCCATCTCCCTGAGTGCGCTGCATTTGTCTCGCCTCTCTCATCCATACATGCCAACTCTCCCGCTTTTGGCGGGGGGTCCCGCTAATTGGGGTCCCCCCCCCGCCCTCCCGGCAGAGTTGGCATTCCTCCCGCCACGGCGCCAGAGTAGCGCTGGTGCGCTACTCTGGCGCCGCCGGCGCTGCTGCAGGCGGGTGAAGCGACCGCAGCGTCCCTCACCGCCCGTGCTGTCACTGTGCAGGAGGAGCAGAGGCGCTCCTCTCCCCTGTAGTACGCGCGGGTGTGCGGAGGAGGCAGGAGGATCGTTCCCTCCTCCTTTCCCCTGTATGTACAGGCGGGTGTGCGGGGAGGAGGCAGGAGGGATCGTTCCCCTCCTCCTCCTCCCCTGTATGTACAGCGCCGGCCGGTGTGCGCTGTACATACAGACCAGCGTCGCAGGGGGAATGACGCGGCTGCACTCACTCCCCCGGGCAACGCTGAGGAGATCGGCCGGAGCTGGCCGTGCTGCAAGGAGCCTGGTGAGGTAAGTGACTTTTATTATTTTATTTGTATTAGCTATAGGGGGGCAACTACCTGGCTAATGAAGGGGGCAACTACCTGGCTAATGAAGGGGGCAACTACCTGGCTAATGAAGGGGGCAACTACCTGGCTAATGAAGGGGGAAACTAGCTGGCTACAACAAAGGGGGGCATCTACCTGGCTAACAAAGGGGGCAACCACCTGCCTGTAAGGGGCACTAACTCGCTATGGGGGGCTACTACCTGGCTATAAGGGCATCTACCTGGCTTTCTTCCAAAGCCATTATGCAGTTAGACGGAGTGGGGTGTGGCTTATTGAAGGGGCGTGGCACACAAAAAGATGGGCGTGTCCATGCAAATTTAGCGCCGCCCTCTTCAATCTCCTGCTTTTTCATTTTCAAAAGTTGGCAACTATGCTCTCATCTCTCACGCTCCCGCCTGGCAGTTCTGTTAAAGGGGTTGTCTCACTACAACGATTGCTTTTTATGTTAAAGATCTTGCAAAAACAAGTCACTGTGCAATATGGGTCCATTACCAGTGTCCTACTTATTCCTAGGTAACCCCTCTTGTATGGGCTGCATCAGCTCCTCAGGTCGCTATAGCTACAGACCTGGCTAGTAGAAGCCAGTAAACACGCCACTGAATTCAAAGTGAAACCAAGAAAAAAGGACTGAGGTAAGATGAATCAATGTAGTGAGACAACCCCTTTAAGTTTAAAGGGCCAGCGCAGCGGTGATTGGCTGTCACTGGGCGCCGACCCTATTTAAGTTCTGCCTCTTCCACCTTACCTCGCCGGATACTTAGTGCCTATTGAGAAAGTGTTCCCTGCATTCTTCCTGTGTTTTCCATGTACCAGTCTCTCTTGCTACCGTCCCTCGGCCACAAACCTTTGCCGCCTGTCCTGACCTTCCTGCCTGTCCCCGACCATGAGTTTGCTTCACGCTGCACCTCGTCCACCATCTCAAGCAAGTCATGCCAGGGGTAGCGACCTGGCAGGACCCCCGCTCTGGTGAACTCTGGGACCTACTTAGATTCTGCCCCCTGGCGTGGCTTATACCAGAGGATCCACTACTCCTGCACACCGCTCCTCCTCCTGGGATTATGGTGTAGGGCAGTGTAATGAATGGCAGCTGGATCAATCCAATCTTCATTTCAGGTGCACAAACAGCTTGGCATGACAATGACTTGGTTGTGAAACCAGTGCTGCAGCCATTTCTCCAAAGTGTCCCAGAAGTGGTATTTCAACAGGACAACATCAGGTTGCATTTTGCTGGTGCTACTGTGAGCACTTAAAGGGGTTGTCTCACTACAAGGATTGCTTTTTAGGTTCAAAATCTTGCAAAAACTAGTCACTTTGTAATATGTGTCCAATAACAGTGACCTACCTATTCTGAGATATTCCCTCTTGTATGGGCTGCATCAGCTCCTCGGGTTACTATAGCTACAGACCTGTTTGATCTCTCCTGATAGGCTGTCAGCACTGGTTGCTATAGCTACAGACCTGGCTTCTACTGCAGCCTAGTAGAAGCCAGTACACACGCCCCTGAATTCAAAATGAAACCAAGAAAACAGGACTGAGGTGAGATGAATCAATATAGTGAGACAACCCCTTTAAGTGGCCTATACGTGCTACCATGGCCTATAGCGTCTCCGGACTCCATTTTTTTTAAATCATTTGCATTTCCTTCACGTCTATCCATCCTGTGATTTCCATCATTCCTGGAGTTTTATTTCTTCGTGTTGAAATTTCAATGTTGAGCAGTGTATATAAAGAGTTACTGTGCAGTGCAACCTAAAATCCTGCTTATTTCGGATTACCTCCCAGGTCTCTCAGTCTCCTGAAAAGCAAATCAATGTAGCAATGCAATGCACTTGTGTGGTGATAATCCCCTCCGCCTACATCACTGGGCTCATTTGCCGTTCTGAACTAAGGGAAAGCTGGATCCCTTGATCTAACATTTGCTCAATTCTAATACTAATATCTGCTCTTTATGGGCAGTACTGCAGCAGAGCACCTCAGTGCTGAGCCAGATGTGAGATCTGCTGAGTGCTGTCGGATAAGGGTCAGTCACAAGCCTGCACTGTTTTTGGGTCCGATGACTCAGGAGTCAGCATCAAGTATGTGAGTCTGAGGTTTGTCATTAATCCTGTTGAGCAATCACCAGCATTGTTTCTATAAATGCAGCAAATCAGGACCAGGAGGGGAAGTGCAATCTTTCTGGGGGAGTCGGATAATGACGACAGTGGGGAGCTTTATTATAAGCTCAGACATCCGGGTAGAGAGGGCGATCAGTGCAGCATATATATGTCAATTCTGCATGTGCCGTCGACAGGAAATCACAAAGGGGGAGGGTATAAAAGACGTGCATGTGGGCATCAAGTACTAGCCATCTAAAAGCTATGTGGGTACAACTTATACCACCTCCAACTGTACAGAAACCAGACCCGGGGATTTACAGTGACACAAATATGACACATAGCAGCCGGCGGTATGGTGATACTATTACCTGCAACAATACACATTCTGATGCTGTCATCACAGGGATCATATAGTATTAATAACCCAGGTATCACTCCTGATGGGAGGGGCAGGTGCTGTATCTATGCTTTATACCTGAGTGGAGAATACAGCTGCCAATAAAGTGAAGGACGTCACCCAGCTTCCACAGAATCCTGAGTGGCAAACTTAGCAAGAGATAAAAGCAGGGCATGTCCCTGTAGATATAGGCAAAGGCTGGCCGCCCTTGTGACATCTGGTAGAAACCCAACCTTCCCATTAAAGGGGTTGTCTCACTACAACGATTGCTTTTTATGTTAAAGATCTTGCAAAAACAAGTCACTTTGCAATATATGTCCATTAACAGTGTCCTACCTATTCCTAGATATCCCCTCTTGTATTGGCTGCATCAGCTCCTCAGGTTGCTATAGCAACAGACCTGCTCAGTCTCTCATGATAGGCTGCCAGCACCGGTCACATAGCTACAGACCTGTTTACTCTCTCATGATAGGCTGCCAGCACTGGTTGCTATAGCTACAGACCTGGCTTCTACTGCAGCCTAGAAGAAGCCAGTAAACACGTCCCTGAATTCAAAATGGAATCAAGAAAACAGGACTGAAGTAAGAGGAATCAATGTAGTGAGACAACCCCTTTAACACATAGAACTAAGAAGCAGCTGAGCAGAAGAACAGGATGTCTCAAGAACTTTTTTTTATTATTTCTTTTTAACCACTCCCTAACAAGGTTATTTACCCCTGTTTCTGACCAGGCACATTTTTGGGGGCTTTTTTTTTGTACATTTTTATTTATTTTTTATATTTGAATTTTCTTTTTCTTTTCTAAATGTCAGGGGAAAAGGTAAAAATAAAATCGAAATTTCAGTTCTTTAGGTTTTTTTAATATATTTTTTGTATTAGAAAGCGCCATAAAATAAGTTTTTCCATTTTATTCTGACCGCTACTATTGCTCTGGGGGGCATTCCTCTAATGTCCAGTGTCGGGTTGGATTATCCCTGTCTGGGTGGAGTGTGATCTTTTCATTTCTCTTGGATTCTGGAGATATATATTAGCGTGTGTATATATATATATATATATATATATATATATATATATATATTTATACACACACAGTGGGTACAGAATGTATTCAGACCCCTTTACATTTTCACTCTTTGCTTCATTGCAGCCATTTGGTAACATCAAAAAAAGTTCATTTACACTCTGCCCCCATCTTGAAAGAAAATAAAACAGAAATGTAGATCTTTTTGAAAATGTATTAAACAAGAAAAACTGAAATATCACATGGTCATAAGTATTCAGACCCTTTGCTGTAACACTCATATTCAACTCACATGCTGTCCATTTCCTTCTGATCCTCCTTGAGATGGTTCTACTCCTTCATTAGAGTCTAGCTTTGTTTAATTAAACTGATTGGACTTGATTAGAAAAGGTACACACATGTCTATATAAGACCTCACAGCTCACAGTGCATGTCAGAGCACATGAGAATCATGAGGTCTAAGGAACTGCCCAAAGAGCTCAGAGTCAGAATTGTGGCAAGGCACAGATCTGGCTAAGTTTACAAAATAATTTCTGCAGCACTCAAGGGTCCTAAGAGCACAGTGGCCTCCATAATCCTTAAATAGAAGAAGTTTGGGACGACCACAACTCTTCCTCGACCCGGGCGTCCAGTCAAACTAAGCAATCGTGGGAGAAGAGCCTTGGTGAGAGGTAAAGAAGAACCCCAAGATCACTGTGGCTGAGCTCCAGAGATGCAGTAGGGAGATGGGAGAAAGTTCCACAAAGTCAGCTATCCCTGCAGCCTCCAGCAGTCGGGGCTTTATGGCAGAGTGCGGCCGACGGAAGCCTCTCCTCAGTGCAAGACATATGAAAGCCGCATACAGGCTGCAAAAAAGCACATGAAGGATCCCAGACTATGAGGAATAAGATTCTCTGGTCTGATGAGACGAAGATTGAACTTTTTGGTGTTAATTGTAAGCGGTGGAGAAAACCAGGCCCTGCTCATCACCTGCCCAATACATTCCCAACAGTGACACATGGTGGTGGCAGCATCATGCTATGGGGTGTTTTTCAGCTGCAGGGACAGAACGACTGGTTGAAATTAAAGGGAAAGATGAATGGGGGCCAAGTACAGAGATACCTGGATAAAAAAACTCTTCCAAAATGCTCTGGACCTCAGACTGGGCCGAGGGTTCATCTTCCAACAAGACAATGACCCTAAGCACACAGCTAAAATAACAAAGCAGTGGCTTCAGAACAACTCTGTGCCCATTCCTGACGGCCCAGCCACAGCCCGGAGCTAAACCCAATGGAGCTCTCTGGAGAGGACTGAAAAATGGCGTCCACCAACGTTCACCATCCAACCTGAGGGAACTGGAGAGGATCTGCAAGAAGAATGGCAGAGGGTCCCCAAATCCAGGTGTGAAAACCTTGTTGCATCATTCCCAAGAAGACTCACGGCTGTACTAGCTCAAAAGTGCTTCTATCAATACTGAGCAAAGGGTCTGAATAATTATGACCATGGGATATTTCAGTTTTTCTTGTTTAATAAATTTGCAAAAATATCTACAATTCAGTTTTTTTTTCTTTCAAGATAGCGGGGAGGGGGGCGGGGTGTACATTAATGAGCAAAAAAAATGAACTTTTTTGATCTAGCATATGGCTGCAATGAAACAAAGAGTGAAAATGTAAAGGAGTCTAAATACTTTCCGTACCCACTGTGTGTATATATATTTATATATTATATATATATATATATTATATATTTTATATATATATATTATTTATATGTCTGCGTATGTATACATACACACGTATATATTAATTTATATATATAATATACACACACACACCACACACAAAACACAACACACACCACACATGCACACACACAAATATATATCACTGAAATCCAAGGGAAATGAAAGGATCACACTCCACCCAAACAAGGATAATCCAAGCCGACACTGCACACTAGAGGAAAGCTGCCCAGAGCAATAGAAACGGTCAGTCCTTAATCCACATGAATAAATCCTCAGTCCCACACTGGAGTCCTTACAAAATCATCACTGGTACATGCATATCCAGGCAAACAAGATGCTGACGCATTTCGGCAATATCCTAGCCATGGATTAAGGATACTGATGAAATGCGTCCGTGTCTTGTTTACCTGGATATGCATGTACCAGTACATATATGTTTTAACATGAAAAAATAAAAGTGTGATGATTTTGTAAGGACTCCAGTCGTGGGACCGAGGATCTATTTATGTCTAAACAAGATATATATATATATATATATATATATATAATTTTTTTTATTTCTGTTGTTTGTATTGCAGATTTCTCTTGTAGCTGTTATATTGGACCCAGTTTAAGGTGAATATAGCCCCCAGAACTGACTGCAGAGCCGATCTGAGGGCTGCATGCTAAGCTGTATACATGGTTTTTGCTGAGCACTGTGTGTACAGCATTTGGGAAGGCAGGGATGATGACAAACCATTCCTTCCTTCTCAATCTCCTCACTGTCGCAGCTGCATTTTATCCATACAGCTGCAGATCTGCAAGAACCTTCAGGAATATCCTTACAGAGTCCCTTGCAGACTATCGCAACTATCGGACTGCCTTGATTTCTTGTCTATGGCTGACTCGGAAGTTGTTAAAAGATAAGACTGAAGAGATATTTTGCTAGCGTTGTGGTAAGCCATTTCCATCACGGCAAGGCACACAAATCACTGTTATTTATTCCAAAATAAGGTAAACTCATCATATGAGACTCTATGATGGTACAGATAAAGGCTATCAAAGAGGAACATTTACAAGCATGGGCAACACGGTTACTAACCAATGGAACAGATTTCTATCTTTTGGAAATAATGGTTATGTCACCGATAATGATGATGAAGCCGTAGTCACCGCTTATAACGAACAACTAATTATATGCTCCTTTCATATAATCATGTAGTACAAACAGTATATAAAAATATTCTACACCGTCATCATTATAGGTAGAAAAATAGAACATTGTTTGATTAAAGAATGACCACCGGTGCCCTCTAGAGGTACTGCACTAAACTACATTACATAAAGGGATGTGTTCTCTGTGTTCCAGTGCTACCTGTGCCTTTTCTGCAGGATGGGGGGGGGAGAATGAAACATTTCCCCAAAACATCCGCCCCCGCCGATTGCTTTTAAATAAAACCCTTTGTTATAGG
>JAODAL010055525.1:0-23896 GCA_025379985.1 Phyllomedusa bahiana
AGGGCTTGTTCACACGGCGTTTTGGGTCCTTTTTACGGATCCGTTTTTGACAGTTGAAAAGCGCATCCGGAAAGCGGATCCGCAAAACGCAGCAGTTGTTACTTTATTTGGATCCGTTTTCAATGCTTTTTCACTTGCGTTTTACGCATCCGCTTTCCGGATGCGTTTTCAGAACAGAGTGAGTCTCTCTCTCTCACCTCGCTCCAGCAGCTGATCAGCCCGCACCTCGCTCCAGTAGCTGATAAGCGGCGGAAGCCCGCACCTCGCTCCAGCAGCTGATAAGCGGCGGCAGCCCGCACCTCGCTCCAGTAGCTGATAAGCGGCGGCAGCCCGCACCTCACCCCAGCAGCTGATCAGCGGCGGCAGCCCGCACCTCACCCCAGCAGCTGATCAGCGGCGGCAGCCCGCACCTCACCCCAGCAGCTGATCAGCGGCGGCAGCCCGCACCTCACCCCAGCAGCTGATCAGCGGCGGCAGCCCACACCTCACTCCAGCAGCTGATCAGCCCCCACCTCGCTCCCGCAGCTGATCAGCCCGCACCTCGCTCCAGCAGCTGATCAGCCCGCACCTCGCTCCAGCAGCTGATCAGCCCGCACCTCGCTCCAGCAGCTGATCAGCCCGCACCTCGCTCCAGCAGCTGATCAGCGGCGGCAGCCCGCACCTCGCTCCAGCCTCAGCTGCTGCAGTGTCTCCTGCCCCGCTCACCTCCGATGCCCCGTCCAGCCGCTCACTGCGCTTTTCGCATCCGCTTTCAGGATGCAAAGCGCAGCTGATACGTACCCGGAGTGTGGAACGCTTTTGGACAGGTGCCAAAAGCGGACTCCATTATCTCCTATGGGCTTTCACTTGCGTAAACTGCAAGAAGAATTGACATGTCAATTCTTAAAACGGATGCGAAAAGCGCAGCACAGGAGAGCCCTCAAAAGCGCATCACCGATCTCCCGTGAGAACAGCGATGCGCTTTTTCCATTGAACTTAATGTTAATCACACTGACAATTGTTAGATCCGTTTTGCGGATCCGTAAAACGGATCACAAAAACGTCATGTGAACAAGCCCTTAGATCTAGAAAGTTTGCACATATGTTCCTTTTTTGTAGGAAACAAGTAGTTGGTGGCTTTCTGCTCTCCAGCACTACTATTTGGGCTCCATAATCTATGGCAGTATTATTTATACCTCTAATTATTGCTACTTATGCTGCTGTTTTAGTTTATTATAAAAGACAACACTAATGGCTAATATAAAGCCAATACAAATCCCTGAAATCAAAATAATCAAAATTATTCACATAGAGGGAAAATCATAAAACATAACCTTTAATGAATACTAATACAAATTATGTATTCTAGAAATAACACAAAATCTCGGGCTCGGTGTACATAACCTACAAATAAGGCAAAACGAAGAACTACAGAATGGAGAAAGGGACGCTCTTTTTTCTAGGCCCTGTATTTCTAGGCTAGGGACTGTGTAGATATGATAGGTCCTCAGGGTCTACTAGGATTATTCCCCCCGGTTTTTCATGTTTGTTTGTCTCCATTCTGTAGTTCTTCGTTTTGCCCTATTTGTAGTTCATGTACACCGAGCTTGAGATTTCGTGTTGTTTCTACTACACAGAATGTAATTTTTATTAGTATTCATTAAAGGTTATGTTTTATGATTTTCCCTCTATATGAATAATGTTTTAAGTTGTTGTCACTGGGAGGTGGGCTCACCACCTCATTTTGCCATGGGGCCCTATGAATCCTAGTTACGCTCGGCCTTTCTAAAAAAGAAAAAAAACTTTAAAGGGGTTTTTAACTTAAAAAAGGGCCAGAGCTGTGTAATAATAATTAAAAAAAAAAATATCTTGGATACCATATCAGGGCCATAATGAGGCCATAGGAATCTATGAGGCACACGTAGAACAAACCAAACTACATTTGCGTTATTTCCCAGACTTACTGCTTTATGTACACAAAAACATGGTCTATCATGCTTTTGTATCCCAAAGAAAGAACAAAAAAATCAGCTCACCCGTATATAGATGAATAGCACAGACCACATGGTAGATGAAGTTAAGGCAATAGAAAAAGCAAATGTCCAGTGTTAGGGAGTCAGGGGTGCACGAGAAGACACAGACGGAGTGAGGCCTTGACGCTAGTACCAACCCCTGTCCCTGCCTCTTGGGGTACCTGACTCCTCACTAGGTCAGCCCCAACCAGAAGACTGAGCACTACTCTGAGCAAAGTGAGACACAAGACTCAGACAAACAAACATAGAACAAACAGAGAGAGTCAGACAGGCAAGGTCGGCAACAAACGGTAACGTAGTACAGAATCAGGTGACAAGAGTCCAAGCCAAGGTCAAAAACCACAGAAGAATCAAAGCAGTAAACAGGCAACCTATAGGCAGAGGTGAAATTGTATAGCAGGCAAGGAAGAGAGGAAGCTGAGTCCTTAAATAGGGAACAGGAGAAGGTAGAACAGAGGTGATAGGTGAATAGAAATGTCCATCAAAACAGGAACAGGTTAACCCAACAAGTGCTGGAAGATTCCTGGCCACGGGCGTTGGCCAGGAAGGAATTAAGCATACAGAGCTAGAAGGCAGAGTTCACGCTGGGAAAGGTATTATGGCCGAAGCCGCAGCTTTGGTCGCAGCGGCCGTGGCCGGCGACCAGAGTCAGACGCAGAGGGTCTGCCAGGCGCAATTATGATATCCAGCTTTTCAATAGAAGTAAAATCCATGGTTTATTGAAGCAAAAAAAAAAAAATTACAAACAGGACAGAAAAAATATCTGACGCATTTCAGGCCAAACAACCCGGCTCTTAATCATAACATGCTTTTGTGTCCATTACTATTTGGGAAATAGTACAAATTTATTACAATTCAGACTACATTTGCCTTATATGTTCCTATGACCCATCATAGTCCCAATATCCCAATAGACCATGGCTATGAACATGATGTGAATGGGACCCTAGTATAAACTGCTGCTCCAGCACTGACACTGTCGCTTTCCCCTGGTCTCTGTTGACTTTTTGTTTCCCTTGACATCACCACTCGGGAGATGAATAGCACATGACCAGTGAAGCCATTAGACATGAAGTGAATAAAGATCGGGGGATATCGCTAGTATCTTTGAACCCTTCCTGATATCAGATCATAATTTTGTGGCCCTTCATTTTTTTCCGCATCACCTTCCAAAAGTCATAACTTTTTTATTTTTCCATCTATATAGACATATGAGGGCTTGTTTTCTGCGGGACAAGATGTACTTTTTAATGGTGTTTTTGACTTTACCATAGAATGTATTAAGGGGGGTGAAATGTGAAAGAAACATACTTGCACCATGTTTGCGGTGGTTTTATTTTTATTGCATTCACTTTTCAGTATAAATGATGTGTTATCTGTGTTTTGCAGGTCAGTACGATTCCTGCAATACCAAATATGTAGGGGTTTCGTTATGTTTTAGTACTTTTAAAAAATACAAACATTTTCAATTTCTTACATTTGCGCTGCAGCATCATTTTCTATGACCAATAACTTTTTGGTTTTTCCACCTATGGACCTGTGTGATGGGCTAAAGTGTAGTTTTTATTTGTACCATTGTGAGATATGTGTGACTTTTGACCACTTTTGACTAAAAATCTACAATGTTGACATTTGAAATCTTCTACGGTGTACAGCATATGGGATAAATTATGTTATATTTTAATAGATCGGACACAGTGATACCAATTATGTGTAAATTTTTTATTTGGCGAAAGGGGGGTGATTTGAACTTTTAAGTGGCCGCGCAACTTTCCAGATGGCCTCTTAGCTCTGATTATCACCCGATCATCTGGGACATACCTGTCTCTTTGCACGGGCCGCGGGTTAGGGTGTACCATTTGTTTCAGGTGTTCTCCTACAACCTTGTGCACTGCTCTCAGCTGGCAGTGGTGTTCCTGTGCCCAGGCAGTGCTACTGGTCGGTGGTGGTTCTGTCGGACTGGGCATGTAGAGATCCTCAATCTCCTGGCCCAGTCTTCCAAACATCAGCATGTGTAGGGAATAACCTGTGGTACTGTGCACCCTATTGATTGTTATAGACCTACATCAGTTCAGGCAGGTACTCAGGCCACCTAGCCTTCTGACTATCCTCTAAAGTCCACAGTATCTGGATCAGAGTGCGGTTAAACAGCTCACATGCCCAGTTCCCCTGAGCATGATATGTGGTGGTGCGGGAACACTCAATCCCATACAATTAGTACAGTTCACTCATTAGGGCCCCTTGCAAACATGCCTGCCCCCTGATCAGAATGTATCCTCTGTGGGCACCCAAACACCTGTATAAAGTGTTTACAGACCGCCTCGGTGGCAGACTCTGACGTCTGATCCCTGGTGAGTACAGCCACTGCATATTTTGTGAAATGGTCCGTCATGACCAGGCAGTATGACTGCCCAGAAGCAGAGTACCCAATCTGTACATAGTCAATCATCAGGAGCTCTAGGGGCACAGATGTACGGATAATCTGGACGGGAGCCTGCTGTTCAGTGCTCTTACTTAACCCACAGGTCCGACACTTGAGACAAGCTTCAGACACCATGCTTAACACATCGGGACAGTACACCAGTTGAAGCCACCTGTACGTTTTGTCGCTCCCGAAATGGGTGCCTCTCTCATGGGCTTCCCGAGCAGCCTCTGGTCCCAATGACATATGAATGACAACCTGTTGCCGGTGCTACAGCTCTGATTGTAAGTAGATGGTCCGGCACAGGAGTCCCTGGGTAACACTCAGCTTATCCCACTGCTTCTACAGCTTTTTCCCCTCCTGAGTCAGCTGTGCCTGCTCTTTTGGCCGGGGCCAGACCCAAGACTGGATCCAACCCTTCACTTTCTGTAGATCTGGGCAACCATCTTGAACCCCCTCCCAATCAGCCAATGTTTTTCCCAACACCATTGACATCCCGGATGCCACCCCACTTGAGTGTGCCACGTCCTGAAACATAGGTAACCGACCAAGGTCGGGCATTTCAGTATCCTCTAACTCTTCGTCAAAAATACGAGATGGTAGTCTGACTGGAACCCGGGAGAGGGTATCGGCATTACCATTTTCCCTCCCTGATCGGAACTTTATGCGGAATTGGTACTTTGAGAGGCAAGCCATCCATCTCTGCTCGAGGGCCCCAAGCTTAGTTTTCTCTAAATGTGCAGATTGTTGTCCATCATGATGGTCATCTCTGCACCTGTCAGGTACTCTGAAAACCTTTCAGTCATGGCCCACTCCAGGGCCAATAGTTCGAACTTAAAGGGGTTGTCTCACTACATTGATTCATGTTACCACAGTCCTGTTTTCTTGGTTTCACTTTGAATTTGACTGGTTTCTACTAGGCTGCAGTAGAAGCCAGGTCAGTAGCTATAGCAACCAGTGCTGACAGCCTATCATGAGGGTTCAAACAGGTCTATAGCTACAGCGACCTGAGTAGCTGATGCAGCCCATACAAGAGGGGTTATCTAAGAATAGGTAGGACACTGTTAATGGACACATATTGGAAAGTGACTTGTTTTTGCAAGATCTTTAACATAAGAAGCAAACCTTGTAGTGAGACAACCCCTTTAAAGGAGCTATAATTGTCAGGATTGCACTCCGACTCTCGCAAAGCCCAACTGGCATAGGCAATCACTCTCTCTCGCCCTTCCTGGACCTGAGACAGTACGGCCCCCAACCCATGTAGACTCCCATCAGTATACAACAGAAAGGGAGTATCGAACTGCGCATAGGCCAGAATCGGAGCACTGGCCAGCGCCTTTTTTCACCGCTTCAAAAGCCTTTTGCTGTCATGGTCCCCACTCAATAGGGTGATTCTTTGGGCCCCCAGCCATACCTCTCACTAGCTCATTAAAGGGACCAGTCAGATGAGCGAAATGGGGTATAACCCTTCAGTAATACCCGGCCAGTCCCAGGAATGCTTGCACCTCTCGTAGTGTACACGGCCGAGGCCACTTTTAAACTGCCTCTACCTTACTGGGGGCTGGCTGTGCCCTTCCGAGGTGACCACATGCCCTAAGTACTCTATCCGCTGTTGGAAGAGTTGACACTTCTTAGGCTTGATCTTGAGCCCGTGGTCCCGTAGTCGTCCCAGGACCTGCCGCAGTTTCTGAAGATGGTCTTCAAAGGAGTTTCCGAACACTACTACATCGTCCAGGTAGATCAACACCGATTCAAAGTTAAGATCTCCCAGATAGTGCTCCATCAGCCGCTGGAATGTCCCTGGTGCATTAGACAGACCAAACGGCATCTGATTGAACTCACAGAGCCCCATAGGTAGAATAAAAGCTGTTGTTGCCCTATTCTTCTTAGCCACTGGCACCGGCCAGTATCCGCTGGCCAAGACGAGAGTCGAGACGAACTCTGCAAGACCTCGAGAGGAGAGTGATTTTTCAATCTGCAGGAGGGGATAGGCATCAGGAACAGTCTGGGCATTCAGTTTTCGGTAATCTACACAGAACCTGAGACTCCCATCTTTTTTCCACACCAAGACCACAGGAGCATCCCAGGGACTTTGACTCTCTTGGATAACCCATTTTTCCAGCATACTGGCCAACATATCTTTCACTTCGTGGTACATCTTGGGTGGAATTTGCCTGTACAGTTCTCTGATGTGCATAGCATTTCCAGTAGGGAATTCATGATCAATGGTAGAAGCACACCCGAAGACTTCATCATGTCTCGAGAACACATCCTGGAATTCCCAAAGGGTATCTTGCAGCAGCTGTTGTTGGTTGTTGCCCCGGAGTCAGGGCCCTGCGGTCAATCCCCATCTAAGCTATATACCAGCCCTGGCTACATGTATACCTGCCCTGCCTAGCTATATACCAGCCCTGGCTACCTGTATACCTGCCCTGCCTAGCTATAATACCAGCCCGGGCTACCTGTATACCTGCCCTCCCCTAGCTATATACCAGCCCTGGCTACCTGTGTACCTGCCCTGCCTAGCTATAAAACCAGCCCTGGCTACCTGTTTTACCTCCCCTTTGCCTACTATATACCAGCCCTGGTACCTGTGTACCTGCCCTGCCTAGCTATATAAACCAGCCCTGGCTACTGTATACCTGCCCTGCCTAGCTATATACCAGCCCTGGTTACATGTATACCTGCCCTGCCTAGCTATATAACAGCCCTGTCTACCTGTATACCTGCCCTGCCTAGCTATATACCAGCCCTGTCTAGCTATATACCTGCCCTTTCTACCTGTATACCTGCCCTGTCTAGCTATATACTGCCCTGTCTACCTGTATACCTGCCCTGTCTAGCTATATATTGCCCTGTCTAGCTATATACCTGCACTGTCTAGCTATATACCTGCCCTGTCTACCTGTATACCTGCCCTGTCTGCCTATATGCCTGCCCTGTCTGCCTATATGCCTGCCCTGTCTACCTATAAGTGGCCCTGTTTATATACTGGCCCTGCCTGGCTACATACTGGCCCTGCCTGGCTGCATACTGGCCCTGCCTGCCTACATACTGGCCCTGCCTGCCTACATACTGACCCTGACTGCCTACATACTGGCCCTGCCTGCCTACATACTGGGCCTGCCTGCCTACATACTGGCCCTGCCTGCCTACATACTGGCCCTAGCTGGCTAATTACTGCCCCTGGCCCTAGCTGACTAATTATTGGCCCTACCTGGCTAATTACTGGCCCTACCTGGCTCGTTACTGGGGGCAGCCCTAGCTACCTGGCTGATTACTGGGGGCAGCCCTAGCTACATGGCTGATTACTGGGGCAGCCCTAGCTTTCCTGGCTGATTACTGGGGGCAACCCTAGCTACCTGGCTGATTACTGGGGGCAGCCCTAGCTACATGGCTGATTACTGGGGGCAGCCCTAGCTACCTGGCTGATTACTGGGGGCAGCCCTAGCTACATGGCTGATTACTGGGGGCAGCCCTAGCTACCTGGCTGATTACTGGGGGCAACCCTAGCTACCTGGCTAGTTACTGGGGGCAGCCCCAGCTAAACCCGGGTAGTTACTGGGGCAGCCCCAGCTACCCGGCTAGTTACTGGGGGCAAACCCCAGCTACCTGGCTAGTTACTGGGGGCAGCCCCAGCTACCTGGCTAGTTACTGGGGGCAGCCCTTGCTACCTGGCTAGTTACAGGGGTAGGCCCTGTCTACCTACCTAATGGGGGTCTACCTATTTACATGCCACTTATCTGACATTTTTTAATTTCTAATTTTTAGGGTCTAACATAGCTGTTTGGGGAATTGAGAGGAAAGAGCTGGGAAAGAGAGGCGTCTAAGATTTATTTGTGGTAAGTTCTAACAGGGAACGAGTAGTGACCAACTAAAGAGGACACTGCATGCTGTACCGGAAAGGAGAAAGAAAATGGAAGGGAACGACTCATCAGGATGACGTCATGAGGTTTGGGCCCAGAAGAGACGAAAGGAGAAGAGAACAATCCCATCAGAGATGACGTCTCCTGTGAGTCCCTGCTGTCAGGGTCATTTTATCTTCGTGTTGAATCAGTGTTGTATTCAGGATGGTGGCCTGACTACTGGGTGATCTGATTGGTGGGTTGTAGGTTGTGCTGGTGCTTATGTAGTGTCAAGTGGGCTTGTCCCCGATTGTAAAGCAAGTGCACACCTGACTCTGGAATGAGGGGTTTCTCTGCACCACTGTTTCTTTCTTGCGGGTGTGCAGGGGGCTCTCACATGGAGCGGTTTTGGTGCATTTTTTGTGTAGAAATGTACAGCATTAACTGCTCGGCCTTTCTGCACAAAAACGCACCAAAAACACATCAAAAACTCTCCGTGTGAAAGCACCTTTACAGTGTAGTTTATTTTAGAAATTGGCGAGGTGCGATAACAAGGGACATTTTTTAAGCGGTTGTTTTATGTGGGCTGGTGGGGGCTTAGTGCCAGGGCTGATTTTTATTCCCAGTCCGGCCCTGCAGTCAAGTCACATTATTATGACCAACAGCTAATCCTCCGTGTGCATCACAGACAGCAGCTAGACACTCTGGGAGTGACTCAATAAGGTCCTGGTACATTGTTACAAGCAGGATTGGGACAAGGTATTCTTGGTCCCCTAGCAAATAAGGCACATAGCGCAAACCTCCCCCAGTGCAAAATTGTTCCCCCCGTCTTCACCTACCTTGGTCTACCTTTTTTCCCCGGCCCTGTTTACAAAATTTTTTTGGACCCATCGACTGTACCCCCACAGCTGGGGGAGGGAGAGGGGGGGACCCATTAAAACTTACAATTGAGGTGGTCCCACAGATGCTTAATTGGTTTCAAGTTCGGGAAATAAGGGGCCAGGGTAGTACTTGGAAGTCTTGCCCTTCCAACCAATATTGGACATTTCTAATCGTGTAGTAGAAAAATTGGTACTGCACACCTAGGGAGACATGTATCTCCATAGAAGGCGCATCAAAAGTGAATTTCGATTCCTTTTCATTTAAAATGCGCCTGAATGTATGAAAGTGGTTTTTTTGCGATTATAAATGGAGTCAAAGTTCAACGCGCCCGCCTTTGGGTTAGGTGCATTACGGAATGGTGAAATTAGTAATGGCCAAACGTATAAAGGCTAAAAAGGGGCGGGAAATAGAAAAAAATCATTAGAATAGCATTTCAGTAAATAGAAACTATGATACGATCCGCTTGGAGGACCACAGGTCTCAGCCAATCTTTGGTTGTGGCTCTTCTGTATGTAGAAAAAGGGGGAAGCAGCAAAAAAAAATTTAAATTTTTAATTCAAAAAAAATTAAAAATTGTCCAATATGAACAACAACATCAGTGGATTATTTAATGTAAGTTAGTTTTAGATTCTAATTAAATTTAAAAATTTTTATAGGAATTTTTTTAAATTTTTTTGGGATATTATATATTTTTTATTAATTTTAAATAACATTTTTATTACATTTAAAATTTAATTTAAATTTTTTATTTTTTAAAATTATAATAAAAAACTTTTTAAAATGTACTAGGAAGTTGAAAAACTTTGGGACTTTTTTGCCACCCTCACACATTTCTTTTGGGGCGCTTAGACATTGTAGACCAGGCCCGGCCCGCTCAAGGGGCAAACCGGCTTTTGCCCGGGGGGCCGCGGGGGGTCCCAGGCCGCAGGGCCGGCTCGGATTCCCCCAGAGGGCCCAGTTTTTCCCCCCGGGGGGCCCCCGGTCCCGGGCCGGTCTGTGCTCTACGGGGCCCAATGGTCCCCTCACGACCGGCCCCCCCCTGGCAGGGGACCACGGCCCCCCCTCGCCACAGGGCTGCCTCCGGGTAAACCCGCCCCACCTCAGCCACCCCACGGGCCGCCTGCCCCCCGGGGCAACATGGCCGGGTGAAAACCGGGATTACGACCTTCTGTTCACTCCCGGGGAGCCGCGGGGCGGGTTTTCGCGAGGTGATTAGGGGTCTTTTCCCCCCTTTGCTCCGGGGGCCCGCGCTCTGGGCTGCGGGGGCCGCTCCGGGGGAAAGAGAACAGAAGGGAAAGCAGAGAAAATCAGGTAAGTTTTGGTTTTATTTATTTTTTTTAAAATCAAAGCCCTGGCTACCATAAAAACCCTGCCCCATTTTCCCCGTCTAGCTAATACCACCCCTTTTGGGTTACTATATACCAGCCCTGTCTACTATATACGGGCCCTTTTAGCTAATACCAGCCCTGTCTAGCTAATACCAGCCGTCTAGCTATATACCCCCTTTAGCTATATACCTCCCTGTCTGCTATATCCCACCATGTAACAAAAATACCTTTTTTTCTAGCAAATTTACGCCCTTCTAGCTATATCCCAGCCATGTTTAGCTATATACGCCCTTTTAAACTATTACCAGCCCTGCTTGCAATTTTACTGCCTTTTGCTTGCATAAAATCCCCTTGTCTAGCTATATACCCCCTGTCAGCATAGACTCCCTGTCAGCTATATACGGACCTGAAAAACTTATACCACCCTGCAGCTATTACTCCCCTGTCTAGCTATAAACATTTCCTTTTCGCCCTTGCAAAAACCAAACAAAACTGCCCCTAGCTATATACCGCCCTTTTCTAGCTTTTAAATTGCCCGTCTAGAATAAACTTTAGTTTTAAACGCCTTTATATAACCAAGCCCTGTCTAGCTATAAAAAGCCCTTTCCCATATATCCGTTCCTGTTCTCCCTATATACTGCCCTTCACATAACCGCCCTGTCTCTAATACCCCTTTTAAAACCCCTGCTAGCTATTACTCCCCTTGTCTAGCTATTACACCCTTTAGCATATAACGGGCCCTTCTACTATAAAATCCCCACAACCCCTTTTGCCCTAGCATATACCTGCCCTGTCGCTATAACCGCCCTGTCTAGCTATATACCGCCCGTTAGCTATATACTGCCCTGTCTGCTTAACACCCTCCCTTTTCCTATTTTACCGCCCGGCCCAAATTTATCCCCGCCTTCTCCCAAATATTTTTTACCACCCCGTCTCCCTAAAACTCCCCGTCCCCCTATATACACCCCCGCTACCTATATACCCCCCCGTCTAAAAAAAAAACCCGCCCTTTACATATCCCACCCCAAATTTCCAAAAACCCCCCATTTTACCCCCTGCTGTAAAACCCGCCCGGGTCTCCCTATATACCGCCCTTCTCCCAAAATTTATCCCCTGTTTATAATACCAGCCTGTCCCCTATATACCTTTCCCTTCTGCAAAATTTACCACCTGCTTACATCCCAGCCCTGTCGCCTTTTTCTGCCCCTTCTCCTATAATCCCGTCAACCCCCATTACAAGGCCCTCCTCAAATATTCCCCCCAGGCCCCCTGCCTAATCCCGCCAAATTTCGGGCCCTACCAAAATTACCCCCCCCCTTGGGTTTCTCCCCCAAAATTTAAACTGGCCTTTGGGGCTATTCCCGGGGCCCGCTACCTTTTTCACCCTGTCTCCAAAAATTAAAAAAGCCTTTTTAAAAAGGGGGCTATTTTTACAGCCTTTCACTTTTTTTAACAATTTTTGGGTCCTACCAAAAAAAGGCTGGAAAAGAGAGAGTCAAATGTTTTTTGTGGAAATTCTCAGGGCGAGTAGTGACCACAGAAGAGGACACTGCAAACGTACCCGGACGAGAAAGATATGGAAGGGGAAGACTCATCAGGGATGACGCATGGAGGGTTTGGGCCAGAAGGAGAAGAAAAGGAGAAAGAAAAACAAACCCCATCAGAGATGAGTCTCCTGTGGTCCCCCTGTCAGGGTAATTTTTTTTCTGTTTGATTCAGGCTTTTTTGGGGATGGGGACCGAAACTGGGGATTATTGGTTTTTTAGGTTTTTTGGTGCTTATGAAGTGTCAGTGTGGGGGTTGTCCGGATTGTAAAAAGTGAAAACCCGATCTGGGATGAGGGGTTTTTTTCTGCAAAAACGTTTCTTTCTTTCTTTTTGATAGGGGGCTTTCACTGGAACGCATTTTTTTTTGCGTTTTTTTTTTTCAGAAATTACAGCATTTTAAAAATGCTCTGCCTTTCTGCACAAAAAAACCCCCAAAAACCATAAAAATGCATCAAAAAGCTTGTGAAAAAAGCTTTAAGGGAGTTTTTTTTTAAAGTGGGAGGTCGGAAAAGGGGGGATTTTTTAAGGGGATATTTTTTTATGTGGGCTGCTGGGGGGTTGGGCCAGGGGGTGATTTTTATTCCCATCCCCGGCCCGTTGTGATGTCATTTTAACGCCGGAAAATTGGGAAAAAAACCGATATAATGCTCCCTTTAAACTTGATCTGATTTTTTTTTACCCTTTAATAAAGTTCTTCTTGGGGTTTCCCCAATAAGTTTAAATTTTTTTTTACAGTGTGAAAAAAAAAGATGCCGCCTTTCACAAATTTTTATTTTGGTGGCACAGGTACAATATTTATTTTAGGGTTTTTGACATGTTGCATTGCTTGCTGGAGGTCAATCCCCCCCCGAGAAGACAATCAGCATTTTGCTGTACTGATTGCAAATAATTTATATATAAAACCTTGAGAGTCCCTTCCCCCGGATTAGTAGGCCTAGAGAATGCCACAAAACATTACCCAAGCCATAAGCGCCCTCCCCAGCTTTTGTTTTCCCGCAATTGTTGAAAGGGGTTTTTCTCTAATTTTTTCCTTGCCGACGAATAAAATCCACTGTTTTAGAAAGCAGAAAACATGACTTTTCCCAAATAGATTGTAAGCTCTCTCAACCAGGGTCCTCACACCTCTTGTTTGATCTGTTAATAGATTTTTTAACTATGTAATTTTTTGGTGTTTTTTTTTTCTTTGCACATACAACAGGGGTCTGGACACACATATGGCTTCTGAAACTCTGGTTGGAGGCTACAGTTAGTCACATGCCCACCGTGGTGCTTTAGAGGGCTCAAAGGACTCACATAAATAAATGGCATTATTATAATAGGCACACGGGGGGACACTCTGCTACACTCTGCCTCCTGGGGAGGCTGAAGCTTCTCTGAAAACTCTAAAAAAGGACTTTGGGTAGGATGTAAAAAACCACTATATCAGGTTTATTACTATCTTCACATCGTTGAAGCATCCTCTTATTTTTCTATGGCCAAAATTTATCATTCTGATGTTGTGTGGGATTGAGATGCCTAGGGCCCACCAGTGGAAATTCTTTCTGGGGCCACCCGAAGAGTTGATTCTGGGGCCCACCAGTGGAGTTGATTCTGGGGGCGCACCCTACAGCAACTGTGCATGCTTTTTAATAGTCTGTTGGGGGATGTCTCTACCAGCTTTGCACATCTAGAAGCTGGAGTTTTTGCCCATTCTTCTTTGCAAAATATCTCGAGCTCAGTCAGATTGGTTGCCGAATATTTGTCAACAACAATTTTCGACTCTTGCCACAGATTCTCAATAAGATTTAGGTCTGGACTGTGGGCCATTTAAACACATGAATATGCTTTGATGTAAACCATTCCATTGTAGCTTTGGCTGTATGATTATGTGAGCTGTGGATCTCTGCAGATACTCTAGAGTAACCTTGGGCCTTTTGGTTGCTTCTCCAATTAGTGCTCTCCTTGTCTGGGCGTCTTTTTTAGCAGAGCCCTTTGTTTGGTGATTTGCATTCGTGCTTTTCCCCTTTCATTTACAGATAATGGATTGAACAGTGCTCTTTGAGAGTTCAGGCTTAGTCTATTTTTTTGAACCCTTACCCCTGCAATACACTTTGCCAAATGTTATCTTGCCTTTTGGGGTGGTTTCTTGGTTGTCTGATGCTGTCTGTGACTAATGTTCTCTAACAAAAGCTGTATTTTATACTTAGAATAAATTACATACAAAAGTACTTTTTTTTAATTAGGAGACTTCAAAAGGGTAATTAGCTACCGGTTTTTTACAAAGGGGTATCAGAGTAGACGGGTTAAATACATTACAAATCCACTTTTATTTTTTTTTTTTTTTCAAAATTTGGGAAAAAAACGTTCATTTTATACAGTTCAACATATTTCTATTTTTTTTTGCTCTTTACATAAAAATCAAAAGATACTTTTAAAAGTTTGTGGCTGAAAACTTTTAAAAATGAGGGAGTAGTTAAAGCGGTTTTAAAGACTTTTGCAGCCCCCTTTCCTGACTTTTTGTGGGTTTTGACCCCTGGAGGAGTTGGACTGATAGTGTCAGCCTACCAATTTTCACATTTCTAGGGGCAGTGTAAAGGTCTGTTCTCACGTCGGACTTTTCCTATTAGAAAAATCCGTCATGTAACCCTCAGCAGAAACCTACCCTAGATTCCCACTGAAGATTTTACTTTGCAGAGGTGATATTCTCCTCTGATTTGGACCAGGGTTAGCCTCATTTCAATGGGGCTGACCTGCGTCACTCCTGCTGGAGTGGAATCCAAGGAGGATTCATTCAAAAGAATGGACATGTCTTTTTTTTTTTTTTTTTTTTTTTTTTTTTTTAAGAGAAGGGGAACATCCTCCTATGGGGACCAGTTAAGGTGTGTAGTGTTTTGATAGCCTTTTACCCCACTACTAGCATCTGCTATACAAAGGCATTATGGGAAAGGAAATGGGAAGTCACTGGCCCTCTATTGGTTTTAAAAAAACCTAAATTTTCTTCTGATTCCTGAAACTTTGAGAAGCAAAAAAAGGAAAATTAGTCAAGCCCAAAAACGCTCATTACATACGCCGTTTCGGGTTTTGCCCTCTCAGTGTAGGCAGGGGGATACTGGCTTGATGGGTTGGGGAGGCAATGAGTTTTTTTGAGAGAAAGGGGAACATTTTTTTATTTTTTTGTTTGCATCACGGATTTTAAAATCTGTGGTGTGGAAAATCTGCCTATTTTTTCTGCGGGTTGACCCGTCAAATAATTTTAAAATTTTAAAGAGGATTTTAAATGTGAAAAATTTATTGGAACCGCAACAAATTCATGGAAACTTTAAGAGATAGTGGAGATTTGTGATTGTGATGGCATCTATAACGCTGGGGTTATAGGAGAAAGTTATGCAGAAGCGGACAAGTGCACTATTCATTTGGAGAGGACTTTAGCTATTTGACATTTTACCCTGTATTGTACAGTATAATGTAAATGTTTGACAAAGTATAGGCGCATCATTTCCCGGTTATATTTTTTTGCGGTTTGCGATTCAAGCCCTCCCCCCTGGCACCCACATGTTTTATCCTGCCTGAACACCAGGCGGGGAAAAAAACATGTTCTTTTTTTTTCGGTCCGTGGCGAGTCAAAAACCCCCGCCGGAAAATCCGTGCAGTGGGGGGCTGTGAACGGATTTTTCCCTTGAAGGCTATGGGGGGGGCATTGCATATGGGTTTTTAGGGGGTTTTTGTAAAGCCGCAAACCGTCTGACAAATAACCTGTGAAGGGGGGACAAGCCCTACGTCTCCACTGCACATTTTCATGAGTTTTTTTCTGCATTTTTCGTTTTCTAAAAAATGCGAAAAAAATTTCTGAAATAGATCCCCTAGACTTTAATAGAAAAACCTTCCTAATCTCCCCCAAACATTATTTTTTGCTTTATTTTTGTGCTGTTTATTTTTTTAAACATGTTGCAAAAAACGGTAGAACAGGGCAGGAAATTACTATGGGAGTAGGGCAGCGTACGTTTTTTGATGCGTTTTTATGCATGTTTTTTGCATGGTTTTGGCACATTTCTTGCAGAAAACCATAGCAATTATAATGGGAAAAAAAAACACGCCAAAAAATGGTCGTTTTTTCAGCTGTTTTTTTGAGTCAGTGGACAAAAATTTCATGAATGGTTTTAGAATTTGGATTTCAGTAAGTTTTGCCCAATGTCGTTTATACCTTGCCTTATTTTTTTTTTTCTTTGTTGGTTTTTTTTTTTGACTGCAGTTGTATGCTGTAGGTGTTGCATTTTTCTGGCAGTTTTTGGCATATTTTCCCCCTTTTAAAACTATCTTTCTTTTTCATTCTCCCCCCCAAAAAAAGGGCATGTATTTTTGTGGGATGTGCTCATGTGATGGGAACCATGCGCAAGGGGAAAAAAACACATCTACCCTACATGCTTTTTTTTTTTTTTTTTTTACAAAAAATGATCAAAAACTTAATGGGAAAATGCATGAAAGATAGGTTTACTTGGCCAACAAAATGCAATGCAAAATATGAAAGTGTGAAGGGGACTTTAATGCTCCAATATACAGACAAGAAACCCTGTACTTTATCCTAGTGCTGCTTTTTGCATCTGTTTTTGCTAGGAAGATGGCACAAAGCTGCCCTAAATGCAGTTTTCTCGATGTCTGTCTCAGAATGCAGTGGCAAAAGGTCAGACCTTCTCATTAGTGACCTCTTTAACGGGACCCTACCATCAGAAAGGAGTATTCCAGAAAAACTTTTTTTTTTTTAGATTTTTTGGCATTATTTCTTTATTTTGATAGTCCTATGCAAATAAAAATTACATTTAAAATATTGTCCTTCTCTAGCTGTGAGAGAGAACTTTTGTTTGGCAGGGTAGACTAATTTCAATTGACTTCAGCTGCTACTTATCTTTACATAGTCTCATTAAAAATAGTAGGTAATAGCATGATTGCCGTATTGTTTTCTCCACAGAAATAGATTAGATTATACTAGACCTTGAGCAATAAATGAAAGGTAAATAGAGTAATCTTTTTCTGCACTGAGGAGGGGATGAGGGGGTTTCCTCACACTTATCAGGTAATCAATGATATTTACACTTGTCAGACCAGAAAGAAGGACCATCAAGCAATCCTCTCACTGCTATGCTATGAAATGTCAAAGACAGGAAGTCAGGGATAATAATATACATAGGAGAATTTAAAAAAAGTTATATAAAAAACAAACATCCAAAATCCATATAAAAGTCGCATATTACTTGTTAATATGTGAAAAGAAGAATTTTCATAGTAGTGTCTGTTTACAGGAAGTCCTCCATTTTAAGATCTTCAGACACATCGAGCTGGGAACTTTTTTGATATTCTAATCCCAGGGGTCCCAGAATTCAGTGGATCCTTTGCTTGTAATTACCTCTGAATACTGCGCACAGTAACTTTCTGTGTATTCTTGTGCAAGCTGCCTACCCGTAACATTCCTGTCAGACAAGCGGTAGGACTTGAAGCCACATGAACAGGGCCACATTATAAGGAAGAGAAATGAACCTTCCCCCATGCCTCCAACTACCCAGGGGACCAAGTTGGCAGCCATAGTGGCTCAGGTGGGCTTCAGGTGGTATATTTCATATGTGGCCACCACACCTTAAAGAGATTTTCTCACTACAAAGATTAGCTTTCAGGATGTAGGGAATGGTAAATGAAGACTTTTTTCTAAATACATTGGTCTTTTAATATTGCCTTAGTCAGACGATAAGAGAGATTTTATCTGCTCTGAATTCACACAAGTTTGCCTGGTTACTGTTCTGCTCTCCCTTCCTATTTAGACAGAAAGCAAGGAGTGATGTCACCATGGTTGGAGGGAGCAGACCGAGACTTTATCTCTAACAAGATTAGTTTGTTTACAAATAAGCAAAATCCGTTAGTATAGCAGATATGAGCTAACCTGTGTGTGCCTAGAGCTAAATCAGAAGCCTGAGGTCGGGATATGCCCCCTGTGTTGTAAATGGCTGCCTGATATTTAGTTCTGCCCTACTGGGAAATGCTTTCTGGTTGGAACACCCCTCCCCCCACCGTGCTGTGATTGGCTGCCTGCACTCTGTACTTACTCCCCTCTGAGCTGTGTGAAATGAAAGTGTATAATAAAGGCTGCCTGAACAACCACTGAGTCTCTAGCTGCTAGATTCACTCTCCCCTCATATAACACATCCTTATGCATTTACATATACATGCATTTCTCACATTTGTTTAATCAGTTCAGGCTGTATATAAAACTGTTCACAGTAATGCAGGTGACTGGTGACAAGGAGCTTGTGGGGAGAGGTGACAGCTCTACAGGCATGAGAACTGACCATTGCAGGAGGTCTGCAGAGCTGTGGCATCCTCTCCCTTCCATTGCTCACAAAGAATTATGATGTCACCACTCTTCAGTGAGGGAAGACCCGCCTACTGGGAGAAGAGACCTGCCTACTGGGTGAGAGACACACACCTGGATTTGAAGCTGTGAGAGAGAGAGAGAAACAGCTCAAGTCTGCAAAAGCCTTGAGAAAACCACTTTAATGCGTCTACTCCTACAAATATGTGGCATAATAATTCCTATTATTGATCCTCCTGCTCTTTTTGATGTACATTGGTATATTGTCTGGATGTATATGTTTTCCTCTTTTTTGGCACCCTATGACAATTTTACTAATGTTTTTCTCCAAGGCTCTTTAATTTAGGTTACATGTGTTTTCTTGTTTATACCCTTAATGGGTGTATTCCTGTTTTTTAGGTGTATTTAATTAAAAGTTAAATTGTAACACTGTTTTTTCAGTGACATTTGATTAGGATAAGGGTTATGCAATATCTTGTATTTTCAGTGATAAATTAGTTTTACGTAAGTAGCCATGATATTCTAATCCTATGCAATCTTTTTAATGCCTTGAACCTACAAGATGCTCTTGATGCTCTTACTACTCCTCACTATAGATTAAAGGGAACCTGTCACATAGTTTATGCCCCCCTTGCTGAGGACAGAACAAGGTAGTGTCAGACCTGCTGTTTCCAGCGCTGCCTCCCTTATTCTGTAAGATGCTGTAGTTTTAGAGTATTTAGTGCTCAAATCTGCAGTTTTCAGCCAGAAAACAGTCATGAAAAGAGTCTGTTTTTATGTCCCGCCCACCCTATTACATTGAATGGGTAGATTCATGTGAATAACTGCCAGGTGGGCGGGGCTAGCATTTGATGGGCGAGGCTAACACCTGCCCATGAATAAGATTTGAGCATTAATGGCCACATGTATGAAAACTGTCTAGGTCCAAAACTCACTTGCTGCCCATAGTAAACAATCAGTGTGCCACTCTCATTTTTTCAGAGCACTATATGAAATGAAAGGGGCGCTCTGATTGGCTGCTATGGGCAAAAAAAATGAATTTTAGACCTAGACAGTTTTCATACATGTGGCCCTAAATGCTCTAAAACTGGAAGCGCTGGAAACAGCAGGTCTGACACTAGCTTGTGCTGTCCTCAGCAAGGGAGGCATAACCTATGTGACAGGTTCTCTTTAACCCCTTACCGACATTTGCCGTACTCATACGGCAATGTCGGGTAGGGGTTCCCGCAAATTGCCGTATGAGTACGTCAAGGCGATCTTGCGCGCTCACAAGCGGAGCGCGCAAGATCGCGGCATGAAACCAGCGGTATATTACCGCTGGCATCATGCCGCATCCCCCACGGCCGGAGTGAGCTCCGGCCGCGGGGGATTAACCCCCCGATGTCGCGACATCGTGGTCGCGACATCGCGGCTGCGGGCGGCAGGAGTGAGCTCCTGCTGCCCGCCGATCTCGGCGCAGTAACGGCGCTCAGCGCCGCTCGGGAGGTCTCCACCGACAGCCCGGACGCTGAATGACAGCATCGGGTGTCTGGTGACGTCACGATCCCCACAATGCATTGTGGGCAGCGTGACAGACAGTTGCATGGAGACCAGGATACAGCTATAAGCTGTATGCTGATCTCCTATTGCATGAATGATCTGACGATCGTTCATGCAATTCCCCCGGGGGGAAAGTGTTAAAAAGTATGAAAAAGTAAAAAAAAAGTGTAAAAAGTAAAACACAAACACAAAAAATAAAAAAAAAAACACGTAACATCCCCCTTTTCCCCTTTAAAAACGCCAATCGCCCAAAAAAAAAAGATCAAAAATAAATAAAGTACCCATTTTTGGGTATCGCCGCGTGCGTAGCGACCCACCTATAAATCTGTCATGTTAATTAACCCGTACGGTAAACACCGTAAAAAAAAAACCCCAAAAAACCCAGTCACAGAATAGCAATTTTTGTTCATCCCGCAGCACATAAAATGGGAGTAAAAGTAATCAAAAACTCATATCAACATCAAAGTGATGCCAATTAAAACGTCAATTCATCCCGCAAAAAAAAAGTCTTTACACAGCTCTGTATACGGAAAAATTAAAAAGTTCTGGCTATTAGAAGATAGCGATGCATAAATATTGTTTTACACAATAAAAACACTTTTTTTCAAAAAAATTGTGCTTTCAAATAAAAAAACTACATAACTTGGGTATCACCGTAATCGCTCAACCCACAGAGTAAAACAACTTGTCACGGATACTTCACGGTGAACGCTATTAAAAAAAAAAAGAAAAAACACTGCTAGGATTGCAGTATTTTCTTCACCCTACCTTCCAAAAAACAGATTTAAAAGCGATCATAAAGTCTTGTCCCCCCCAAAAATATTACCAATAAAAACGTCAACTCATCCCGCAAAAAAAAAGTCCCTATACAGCTCCATAAACAGAAAATAAAAAAATTTTTAAATGGCTCTCAGACTGCGGTGATGCAAAAAAAATGTTTTCCTTTTCAAATAAATGTGTTTTTTTGTGTAAAGCAGTAAAACATTAAACAAATATACAAATGTGGTATCGCTGTAATCTTTATCAACCTGCTGAGTAAAACTAGCATGTCATTTAAAACCGCACAGTGACCGCTGTAAAAAATAAAAATAAAAAACACTACCAGGATTGCTGTTTTTTTGTACAAAATGCTTCACAATAACCTTAATAAAAAGTGTTCAAAGCTTCAGATGCCCCGGGTACAGGTATCTTGACAAACATCTAGTCATCTCGTAAAAACAAGGCCACTAGCAGCTCGATATGCACAAAATTAAGAAAGCTATGGCTGTCAGAATACGACAACTTAAAAAACGCAACTTTTTATAAAACTCGCTTCTATTGTGTAAAAGTAATAAAACATAAAGAACTATATAAAATTTATATCATGTAATTGTACCGACCCCCATAGTAAAGTTACCCCGTCATTTATCCCGTATGGCGAATACTGTAAAAATGAGCCCAAAAAAAACAATGGGGAACTCGGTTTCCCCCCTCCTTTTTCCATGGCCCAAATGCAAAAAAAAAAACTATGGAACACCTGTGCGCCCAAAATTAAAATACACCCTGAGGTGAGATCCCTGAGGGGCGTTGAATCCAAAATGGAGCAACTTCTGGAAGGTTCGCCTGTTTTAGTACTTTGGGGGCTTTGGAGATGCGACATGGCCCCACCAATATCTGTGCGCCAAAAGCCAAATAGCACTCCCTCCTATGTACCCCCTGCCATGCGCCCCAACAGCCAGTTTACACCCACATGTAGGGTACTGCCGAACTTGGAAGAAATTGTGTAACACAATTTTGGGGCTTTTTTTTCCAAGATCCTTGTAAAAATTAAACATTTTCAGCTAAAATTGCAGATTAAATGGAAAAATATATATTTTTTTTATTTTCAGAGCCGAACGCTAAAAAAAATTTGTGAAACGCCTGTGGGGGCGATATACTACTACACCTCTGGATATATTCCTTAAGGGTGTAGTTTCCAATAGGGGTCTTTTTAGGGGTATTTATTACATTTTGGAACCTAGGGTGTCCGCAAACCTGAAATGGCCCCTAAATAAAATTGTAATGAAAAATGAGGCCCCAGAGTCCAGTAGGTGCTCCTCCTATTCTGGGGCTTGTGGTTGAGCCAAATAATGCACTAGGGCCACATATGGGTATCTTAAAAACGGCAGAATCTGGGGGAAACAATATTAATTTGCATTTCCCTGATCACATTTACCGTATTCTTGTCAATAATGCATAAAAATTTAAAATCTGCAAAAAAAGTTACAATTTTAAATTTAACGTCCACTTTGCTTTCATTTCTGTGAAAAACCTTTAAAGGGTTTTAATAAACTTCCTAAATTCGGTTTTGAATACTTTAAGGGGTGTAGTTTCATAGATTAGGTCATTAATGGGGGTATCTAACATACAGGTCAATCAAAGTCACGTTAGAACTGGACTGGTCCCTAAAAATATGTATATTGCAAATTTTCTTGAAAATTTGAAAATTACTACTAAATTTATAAGCCCCCTAATGTCGTAAAAAAAAAAGACATTTAAAAAAATGATGCCAAACTACAGCGACATATGTAGATGCTAGTTATAAACTATTTGAGTGGAATAACTATCTGTCTTACATGCAGAAATTTTTGAAGTTTGAAATTGGTTAAATTTTTCACATTTTTCACCATAATTTGATAAATAAACAATCATTTTTTGGACCAAAATTTCTTACTATCTTATAGCACAATGTGTCATGAGAAAACAATCTCTGAATCACATGGATAGGTTAAAGTGTCAAAAGTTATTCTCACATAAAGTGACACATGACAGATTTCAAAAATAGGGCTCTGTCAGAGAGGCCAAAACTGGCTCCGGCGGTAAGGGGTTAAGGGTATGTGCACATATGTTTGTTGTGTCGTTGAAATGACGCACTTGCTAGTATGTTATTTCAACATGAATGCAACACGTAGTAACTGTGGCAGATTTCTGCTTTCAATACTTTATTATTTTATGTTGTGCATACGCCTGAAAGAACTGACATGTTAATTCTTTCCAGGCACGCCAAAGGACAGTAAAATATGCGTCGTCTGAATGGCGGCACATATTTTTCATTACAGTCTGTGGGAAGTGTTACAATGTTTTGGGCGTTTTACAGCATGTATTTCGGCACAAAATATTTGCCAAAATACGCTGTGTGAACATACAATAACACCTTGCTACACTTTCTCACATGCTGCCCATTGATGCTGTGTATTATAGCTATTACTATTAACGCACTCTACTGTTTATTATGGACATTGCATGCAACACATATATTGCTAAAATAGAACAGGAGGACAATATGTAAGAAAAGGGAAGGAGAGATCTGGGGGGAGTGGGCTACGTGACTTAGGAGGGGGTTAACATTGTAATGTAACGTCTCCTAGCATATGGGAAATGCCTATTAACACGACACTTCTGTTTCTAAGTGATTTTTAGAATTTAACATTCTTATCAAATCTGATTGACTGGAATTTGAATATTTCAAGATGGAAATGATAAGCTAGTATGAAGCATAAGTGTGTTGGCATAGCAACAGCGTGTGCTATTTATTACATGGGAACATGTACCTGGTCTGATAGCTGGAGCAATGGCAGCGAGGCAAGCACTATGGCGTGATGCTTACATATATGTACACAGAAGCTCTACCCATTACAAGGAGCACTGAGTTCATCTAGTTTGCATTAAAGGGGTCATATACATTTAGTTCAGCAACACAATCTCAGTCACGGTCTGCTGCTGTAAAAGGTTTGGGACAGTCTGTCTCATAGTTTTCATGATGTTTGCAGGATTCATACATGGACATAACTACAGCCATAGCAACCATTGCTAGTGCTATGGGGCCTAGAGGTTGAGAGGGCCCCACTCAGATGTAAGAACATTGGGGGACATGTATGAAAACTGTCTAGGTGTAAAACTTTCTTTGTTGCCCATAGCAACCAATCAAAGCCCCTTTAAATTTTTCCGAGCACTATATGAAATGAAAGA
>JAODAL010055526.1:0-23895 GCA_025379985.1 Phyllomedusa bahiana
CCTTCCCTTTTTAAAAAAAGGCCTCCCCTGGGAGCCAGGAAAAAAGGCCTTTTTTTTTTTTTTTAACAGAGAATTTTCCCCCCCCATCACCCCAATTTTCAGGGAAAAAAACAGGGGGTTTACAAAAATATTTTCCCTACCCCTTTTAAAATTTTTTCCCCCCCACTTTTTAAAAAGTTTTTCAGCCAAAAAACTTTTAAAAAAGTAAAACTTAAAAATTTTAAATTTTTTATTAAATTTTAGAGCCAAAACAAAAAAGAAAAATAAAAAAATTTTTTGGGAAAAGTAAAAAACAAAAAAAACGTGTTTTTTTTTTTTTAAAATTTTTTGCAAAAATAATAAAAAATGAAAAAATTGTGGGGGGTTTTTAAAATTCCTTGGGTTTAACCCCAAAAATAAAAAACCAAAAGGGGAAAAAACCCAAAACCCCCTTTTTAAAAAGTTCCCCCCCTTTAAATTTTTTAAAAAAAAACTACAGGCCCAAAATTAATTTTTATTTTTTTTATTATAACTAACAACTGTTTTTGTAAAGGCCCCCTCAAGATGTTTTGGGTTTTTAAAAAAAAAATTTTTTAAGGGGAAAAAAACCCCCATAAAAAGGAAAACCAAGGAAACCCCCACCCAGACAGCCTTTAGGTATAAAAGGGGTTTGGGGCCCAAAAAACATTTTTCCAAAAAGGTTTTTTGGGGTTTTAAAAAAAAAATAGCCCACCTTTCCCTTAAAATTTTAAGTATTGGGGGCCCCAATTCTTTAATCACCAAGAAAAGGCCCCCCCAAACCCCCTAAAAAAATGTTTTGCCCAATTTAAAAAAATTAAAAAATCCCCGGAAATAAAAATTATCCCCCCCATAAAGTAGGTGGGTTTTGGGAAATTTTTCATTCTTTGGGTTTTTGGGAAAAGGGCCCCCCCCCCTTTTTCTTTGCCAAGGGGCCCCGGGGGGGGTTCCCCCCTTTCCAAAAGTTTTGAAAGGGGAAGATGGATGGAGCCCTTAAAAAACAGGGGCCAATCCCTTGGTTTAAAAATTTTAAATTTTTTTGAGGCTTCAAAAAAGAACTTAAGGGAAAACCAAAGGCCCCAAAAGGATTTTAACCTTTTTTCCCGCCAAGGATAAACCCAAACCCCAGAAAATACAGCCCCCAAAACCCCACAAAAAGGAAAAAGGGTTTAAAAATCAAAATATTTTTAACCCCATGTGGGTTTTAAACCCCGGGCCCCAAGGGCCAAAAAGTCCCCCGATCTCCCAATTTCCCCTTGAGGGATTCCGGGGAAAAAAAACTTTAAAAAAAATTTTCTGTTTCCCCAAAAAAATTTTTGCCCAAACCAAATCCTTTAAATGAGCTAAAAAAGGGTATTTTGCAACAAAAAGAAAACCCCCGCAAAAAAAATTTCCAAACCCCCCTAGAAAGGTTGGGGAAAAAAAATGGGGGTTTTAAAACCCTACCCCAAAAAAAAAGATTGCCCCGCTTGGGCCCCCCCCCTTGTAAAAAAAAAAAAGGGGGTCCCCCCCACAAACTAATTTAAAAAAAGAAAATTCCCTTTCCCGCCTTAAAAAACCCCACCTTTTTTGAAAAATTAAAACCTTTGGGGTTTAATTTCCCGGTCCCAAAAAAAACCCCCCCCAAAAGGGCCAAAAGGGAAAAAAAATCCCCCTCCCCTCCCCCCGCAAAAGGGAAAATTCACCAAAAAAATCCCCAATGGGGAAATGTTTAAAAAAAAATCCCCTCCCGGGACTGCCCAAAGTTTAAAAAATTCTAAAAGTTTTAAAGGGGCCCCGGGGAAGCCCCAAAATAACCCCCCCAAAAGGAAAAATGAAAAACCCCCACAGTTTTTTTTTTAAAGTAAACCTTTAAAAAAAAAGGCCCCTTTTTAATTTTTAAAATTTTTTTTGTGGTTTGGGGGGCTTTGGGGGGGGAATTTTCACCCCTTTTATAGGGAAAATTCCCCCACAAAAGTAAAATTTTTCCCCCAAAGGGGGTTTTAAAATTTTCCCCTATAAAACCCTCAAAAACTTTTTTCAAATTTTTTTTTTAATGTTTGCAAAAAAAAAAAAAAATTAAAAAACAAAAAATAACCAAATTTTTTTTACACTTTTAAACCAAAATTTTTCTACTTTTTTAGCCGCACTTTTTCCTAAAAATAAATATTAAAAATTTAAAAAAAAAAAATTCAATAAAAGTTTTAATCCCCCCCATTTTTTGGGGGGAACCCCGCACCAAAAATAGTTTGGGGCAACCAAAGCTTTTTTTTTTTCCAGGGCTGTGGGGGGCCCCCCCCCCAATTCCCCCGGTTTAAAAAATGGCCAAAAAAAAGTTTTTCCCCTAGTTTTTTTAAAAGCCGTAAATCTGGCAAATTTTTTGCAGCCTTTTCCCCCCCAAAAAAAAAAAAAAAGGGCCCCAAAAAAATTTAAAGAGCCCGGTCCCTTTTGCTCCCCCCCCCCCAACCCACAACGCCTCCCAACCCACCCCCCACCCGGGATTAAATTCCCCTTTGGTTTCCCTTTTCCCAATTTCCGGGAAGGGGAAAAAAACCCTTTAAAACACCCGGGGGTGGGGGAGGGCCCAAATCCCCCCAATGGGGCCCAAACAAAAAACCTTCTTCCCCTGGAAAAAAAAGGGGAAAATTTTTTTTTTCCCTTTGGGAGACCCCCCTGCCCAAAACTGGGAAAAAAAAAGACATAAAAGGGAATTTTTAAAGACAACTACCCAAAACCCCCAAAAGAAAAAGGGGACACAAGGGGGCTGGAAAAAAGGGAAAGTCCCCCTTTTTCCCCCCTAGCATTTTTTGGCCCGTCCCCCCAGCAAAAAAACCCCCAAAAACCTTTTTGGTTTTTGGTTTTTCCTCTTTAAGTTTTTGGGGCCTTTTTAAAAAATTTAAAAAAAAAGAAAAACTTTTTTTAACTTACTGAAAAAAAAAGGAGTAAAAATAGGAAAACCCGTTTTTTATTGGCAAAAAACCCAAGAAACCCTTTTTACCTTTTTTGGGTGCCCCACTCAAAATGGTTTTTTTTAGGGAAAAACCCAACCAAAACTTGTTCCCCCCCCTGGAAAAGGGAAACCAAATTTCGGGGGGGGGTAAACATTGGCCCCTGCTTTTTCCCCTTTTTAACCCATGAAAATTCCCCCCCTAAAAACCCGACAAAAGCAAATTTAAAAGAAAGCCCCCCTTCCCCGTGGGGGCCCCAAAATTAAACCCCCAAAAAAACCTAGGATTTTTATTAAAAGGAAAAAATTTTTTCTTTTAAAAACCTTTTTTTATTTTTTGGGTTGGCCCAACCCCCAAAGGGGGGTTTTTTGCCCCAAAAATTTACCCTTTTTTTTTTACCTCTTAAAAACGCCCCCAGGGAAAAAACCCCATAAACCAAAAACAGGAAACCCCCCCTCCCCGGGGGAGAAAAAAAGTTTTGGGGGGAGACAAAAGCCCCAAGGGAAACCAAAGGGGAAACGGGGGTTGGGGGGCCCCAAAGTTTTGAAAAAAATTTAATTTTTTCCCTTACAACCAAAAAGGGAAAAAACAAAAAAAACCCCAAAAACTATTTCCCCTGCCTTTTTTTTCCCCCCCCCCCCAGTCCCCCCCTTTCCAACTCCTTTTATTTTTTCCCCCCCCCAAACCAAAATAAGAATTTCAACAAGGCCCAAACCCCCCCGGCCAGAAACAGCTAAATGGGCCCCGCTTTTTCCCCCGGCCCGTTTCCAAAATTTGGGCCCCCTTCCTTTTAAATTTAACTAAGGACCCGTTTAAAGGGAAGGGTGAAAAACCTTTTTTTAGGGGGCCCCCTTTCCCCTTTTTTTTAAAAACCCCCATATAAATTTTTTAAAAAATGGGTTTAAAACCCCCTTTTTTGGAGGGTTTCCCCCCTACCCCAAAACAATAAAAGGGGGCAAAAACCCCCTTTAAGACAAATACACCCTTTTGGGGCCCCCCCTTTTTTAAATTTAAACCACAAGCCCAATATCCCAAAAGAAAAAATCCGTTGTGGGAAACACGGGGCCCGGGAATTTAAACTTTGGGGGGGGGGGAAAATGGGCCCCCCCCCTTTAAGGTCCCCCCCCCGGCCCCTTAAAAGGTTTTTTTTTTTTTTTTTCGGGTATTTCCCCCACCCCCCTGTTGTTCCCCCCGCCCAAAATTTCAAATTTTACACAGCCTGCCCAAAGGGGGTTTTTTTTGGGGGGGGGTCCCCTAGGGAAAGGGACACAACAAAACCCAAAAATGGGGCCCACCCAGAGGGGAAACCAAAAAAGGGGTTTTTAATTTCCCGGGGGGAAAATTTGGGGCGTCCCCGGGTTTTAAAACCCCCATAGTTTGGCCCCCAAACCCCCCCCATTTTTTTGGGGGGTTTTCCCCCCCCCGCAAAAATTTGGGGGCCCCGCCCTTTCCCCCCCCCCCCCCCCCCGGAGTTGGGTCAAAAACCCCCCCCCGCAAACTGAAAAAAGCCCGCCCCCCGGGGGTTTTTATTGTTGGGGAAAGGGGGGCCATTCCCGGGTTTCCCCCCCCAAACCCCCGGGGCCCCCGGCCCCAAAAAAATTGGCCCCCTCCCAAAGCCTTTCCTTTTTTAAAGGTTTTTTTGAAAAAGGGAGGGAGCCCCCCCAAACCCAAATAAAAGGGAAAAAAGGGGGGGGGACCCTTTGCGGGGGCCCCTATGGGGCCCCCTGCCCCCCCTCCCCCCCCTCCCTCCGCTGAGGGAAATGAAAAAGCAGCCAAAAACAGGGGAGTGGGGGGGGGGGGTGAGGGGGTGGCCAAAAGGGTTGGGGTGGGAGGGGAGGAAATTTTCAGAGGTGTGGGGTTTAAAGGGGAGGAATGGGGCATTTCCTTTCCAAAGGGGTGTGGGCCCCGGGCTAAATTTGGGGGCGTGGGATGGGGGGGGTGGTTTTTTGTGTATTTCAGTGGTGGGGTGTAAATTTTTTCCCGTTTTTGGGGTTTCGGGGGGGTGGGGGTTGGGGTTTTTTTTAGTTTGCCCCTGGTTTAAGGGTTTTTTTTTAAATTTTTTAAATTTTGCCGGGGGCGAGGGTGGGGTTTGTGGTTTTTTTTCCAGTGTTTGGGGGGCCTTTCCCCGGGTTTTGCCAAAAGCCCCAGGGGTTTTGGGGGTTTGGGGGGTGGGATGCCCCAATTTTTTTCCCCGTTTTTATTTCCCGTGTGGGGGGTGGGAAAAAGGGGTGTGTTTTTTTTCAAAAGTGGGTTTGCCCAAAGGGGGGTAAGGGGGGTTTAAATTTTCCCGTGTGGGGGGGGTTAGGGGTTGGGGGGGGTTATTTCCCCGTGGGGCGGGCCCAGGGGGGGGGGGCCCTTTGGGGTATTTCCCCGGGGGTGCGTGGGAAGGAGGGTGTTGGTTTTTTTAGTTTTGCGGGGCCCCGGGAAAAGGGGGGTGGGGGTTTTAAAATTTTTAGGGGTGTGGGGGGCCAAAAGGGGGGGGTGTTTTTTTTTCAAGGTGGTTTTGGTTTCCCAGGGGGGGTGTGGGGTAAATTTTAGTGTTTGGGGGGGCCTGGGGGGTGTGGGGGGTATTTTTTTAAATTTTTGGGGATGGGAGGGGGTTTGGGGGTTTGGTTTTTTTCAAATGTGTGCAAAAGGGGGGGGGGTGTGGTTTTTGAATTCTATGGGGAAAAGGGGGTTTTGTTGGGGGAAAATTGCAGTGGGGGGTGTGGGGGGGGGGGTTTTGCGTTTGAATGGCAAGGGGGTTTGGGGTTTTTGCCCCCCCTTAAAAATTTTTCCCCCGCCCCCCCTTTTCCCCTCCGTCTCCCCGGGCCCCCCCTGGCCGGGGCCCCCGTCCCCCTCTTTGGGGGGTGGGCAATGGGGGGAGGAAAAAAACCCCGGCCCAAAAAACCGGGTTTAAAAAAAAGGTTTGCCCCCCCCTGCCCCCCCTTTTTTTCCCCCCCGATCTGTCCCCCTTTTGGGGGCCCGCCAAAAGGGGGGCCCCCCCGGGTACAGATAGCAGGGGGGGGGAGGGGGTTTTTTTCCCCCCCCTTTTGGAAACCTTTTTTTTCCCCCTTTTTCTCCCCCCGTCCCTTTTTCCCCCTCCCCTGGGGGTTCCCCCCGTTTTTTTTTGGGGGGGCCCCGCAGAGGGCAGGAGAACCCGGTCCCCCAAGGGGGGGAAAAAAGAACCCCCCCTGGTGGGTTGGGGGGTTTTGGCAAAAACCCCCAAATTTACAAACCAAAAAAAAGCTGGGTGGGAAACCTCCCCAATTTCCCCCTAAAAAGGGGGGGCAAACCCCGTAAAATTCCCCCATCAAAAAAAAGCAAATGTTACCTGTTTTGGGCCCCATTGGGTTTGGGGAAACCCCCCCCCCCAGCCTTTTTTCCCCCGGAATTGGGTTGGAAAAAAGGCCCAAAGGTTTTTTTTTTTATTTTTTTCAGGTTTTTTTCCCTTTTTAACCCAAAAGTCCGGATTTCCCCCGGACCAAAGTTGGATCCCAAACCTTTGGGGAAAAAACTATTTTTTTTTCCCCCCAAAAAAAATGGTTTTAAAAAAAAGGGCCCGGGTGTCCCCCCCCCGGGGGAAATGGGGGGTTTTTAATTTTTAAAAAAAAAAGGTTTTTTTTTTTTTTTTGTGGGAAATTTTTTTTTTTTGGGGGTTTTTTTTTTCCAAAAATTCCCCCGTGAAAAAGTAAAGTTTGGGGGTGGGCCCCCGACAGGAAAATTCCTTCTTTTATTTTCTTAAAAAGCCTTTGGGGGTTTTAAAAATCCCCCACTGGTTTGGGGGGTTTCCTTTTTTTTTGCCCCCGGCTGAAACAAAACCCCCCCGGGTTTGGGGGGGCCCAACCCCCAAATTTTTTAAAAACCCCAAATACCCAACCGCAACCCAAAGGGGGAAAACCCGGGGAAGGGGAAAAGGGGGGGGGGAACCCTCCCATAAAGGGGGGGAAGGGCCTTTTCCTTTTAAATGGGGGGGTTTGAAAAGGGTTTCCCCCTTTTTTTTGGGAAAGGGAAATGGGGACGGTAATTTTTTTGGGGAAAAAGGGAAAGAACCAATTAAAATGGAAAGGTTTTCCCCCATTCCCCGATAGGGAACCCCCTTGGGCCCCCCCCCTGTTCCCCCCTTTTTTTAAAACCCCGGGGGGTTTTTTTTTGGGGAAAATTTTGGGGGGAAAACCCCCCCCTAATTTTTTTTCCCAAAAAAAGTAAAAAATTTTTTTAAAAAGAAAAAAATCTTGCAACATTTTGGGGGGCAATTTTCCAAATGTAAAAAAGGAAATTAAAAGGGGGTTTGGCCCCCCCGGTTTTTTTTTAGGAAATCCCCCCGGAAAAAAAAAATTTTTAATATTTTTAAAAAAAAAAAAACCCACCCGGGGGCTGAAAAACCCCCCCAAAACCCCCGGAAAACGCAAAAAATAAAAGAGAAAGGGTTGGGGGGCTGTTCCCGATACCCGCCCCTTTTAAATTAAAAAACCGAAAAAGTAAATGGAAAAAAAAAAAACCGGGCATAAAAATTTAAAACAAAAAAACTTTTTTTTTTTAAAAAAAAACCCCCTCCCCCCCCCCCAACAGCCCCCCCCCCTTTTTACCCCTTTTTTTTTTTAAAAGGGGGGAAAACAATCCCAACGTTTGGTTTTTAACCCCTAGTCCCCCCCCAAAAAGGGGAAAAACCCCGGGTTTAAAGAAAAATTTAAAAACTTAAAAAAAAAAAAAAAGACAGTAAAAAAACCCATTCCCCCTGGCCAAAAACCCCCGAAAAAATCATTTCCCCCAACTTATCCCCTTCCCCGGGGGTTTGGGGCAGGGGTTAACGGAAAATTTCAACCCCTGGGGAAACCCAATTAAAAATTTTTAGGGGGTGGGCCCGGCCGGGGAAACCCCCTAGCCAAAAAAATTAAAACCCCCCGGGGATGGGTTTTTTTTTTTTTTGCTCCCCCCCAAAAAAAGAATTTTTAAGCAGTTGGGCCCCTTGGAAAACCCCTCCCTTTTTCCTACCACCCCCCCAAACCCGTTTGTTTTTTTTTTGCAAACCCCAGTGCCCCCAACCCCAAAAAAACAAAACCCCCCCATCACCCATAAACCCCCCCCCCACCTAAATAAACCCCATAAATCCCCCACAACCCCCCCTTATCAAACCCCAAAAAAAACCCTTCCCTTTATCCTTTAAATTTTTTCAAAGTTCCCCCCCCCTCACGTCCCCAACCAAACCCCTCCCCCCTAACCCCCCCATTTAAAACCCTTTTTCCCCCCCTCCCCAAAACCCACCACCCCAAAAAACCTCCCCAAACCCAAACCCCCCCAAAGTTCCCCTTTTTTAAACAAAGGTTTTGGGTACCCGTAGGGAAGGGGTTTAAAAAAAAATTTAAAATTCCCAAGGGGGGGGTTTTGGGGGTGGGGGGAAAAAAAATTTTTTGCCCGGGGGCCAAAAAACAAGGTTCCCCGGGAAAAAAGGGGGCCCCCTTTCCCGGGAAAAAAGGATGGTAGAAAGGGGGAAAAAAAAAAGATAACAAATTTCCAAATCCCCCCCCAAAAGGGGAAAGGCTCCCCCGGGTTGGGGGGGGTTCCCCCGCATGACAAAAAAGTTTTTTTAATATTTAAATGTTCCCCCGGGAGAGCCCTGGGTTGGGAAAAAACTAGTGGTTTTTTACCAACCGGTAATTTAAAACCCCCTGTAAAAGGGGGAAAAATTTTTTGAAATTTTAAAAATTTTAAAAAGGGGGGGTTTTGGGGTGAAAGGCCCCCAAAAAGTTTTTGGGGGGTTTTTAAACTCCCCCGCTTCCCCCCTTGGGGAAAGCCCCGAATTTTACCCCCCTTTAAAAAAGTTTCCCGGGAAAAACCCGGGGGGAAAAGCCAAAAAACCCAAAATTTTTTTAGCTTTCCCTCCCAAATCCCCCCCCTAAAAACGGTTGGGGGGGGTAAAAGGCCCAAAGGGCCCTTTTTTTCCCAAAAGGGGAAAAAAATTTTGGGGTTCCCCCCTGCCCAAAAAATTTTTTTTAACCCCTGGAAAAGCGCCCACGCCCCGCCCCCAATCTTCCAAAAACCCCCCCCCCAAATTTCCCCACTTTCCAAAAAATTTTGGGAAAAATAAAGGGGGTTAAAAAAAATATAAAAAATTCCCCTTTTTTAAACCACAACGTTTTTCCCCCCCAAACCCAAAATTTTTAGAAAATTTTCCCCAGCCCTTGAAAAAACATAATTTTTTTCCCCCCCTTTTTTGGAAAAAAAACCAAACGCCCCCCAAAGGGGAATTTAATTTAAACACATTTTTGGGGTTTTTTCAAAAGTGAAAATTTTTTTCCCCAAAAAAAGTTTTATTTCCCCCCGCCGTCCCCCAAAAACAACCCCAAAACCCCCCAAAATATGTCCCCCGCCCCCTTTACCTTCTGGGCCCCCTCTTTCCCCTTTTCCCCCTTCCCTTGGGAGGGTTTTTAAAACCCTTTTGGGGGGCAGGGTTTTTTCTTTTTTCCTTTCCTTTAAAACCTTTTTTGTTAAGTCCCCCCCCGAATTTGGGGCCCCCCTATTTTTAAAATTTTTTTTGGGAAATTAAAAGTATAGGGTTAAAAGGGAACCCCCCCTTTAAAAGTAAAAGCGCCCGGGGGGCAAAGGCGATATAAAAAATTAAAAAAAAATTTAAAAAAAACCCCCAAACTGTTTTTAGATTGCTTTTTTCCCCCATAGGGTTTTTCTTTCCCCCGAGAAAAACCAAAAAAAAAACATTCCCCAGACCCCTAGCATGCCAACCCCCCCTTGGTTTTTTCCCGAATGGGTCCCCCCGGGGGATTTGTTTTCTGATTGGTTTTCCCCTTTCCCCCAACAACGTCCCTTTCCCCCCCGTTTTATGAAGTAAAAAATGTGACTTAGCAGGGAAGGCAATCCTTTCCAACCAGCGGAAAGTAAACATCTAAACTTGCTGTGAAATTAAAGCCCTTTTTTTTGATGAAAAAAACTTTGGGAATTAGACAGGCCCCGGTACCATTGTTTTGCTCTTTAGTCAAAAACCATTTTGGGTTTGCAGAGCTTTTTTTATTAAGCTTGGGGACCACGGTTCATTTTTGGTCAGTACCCCATGCCCCCCCCCGCGTTTTTCCGACTTCCCCTCCATTAATAGTGTGTGGTTTCCACATTACTTATTTCACAATAATACCATTTGTCCATCCACTTTTTAAATTTACCACAACAATTAGAACAGTTTTTATAAACTGCCCCAGTTTTTTTGAAATACTTTGGGAAAACCCCTTTGCAAAAGAAAAGCCCAAAAATCATCCCCTTTTTTCAACTGTGATAAATATCCTTTTTTTACCCGAAAAAGCTAAAAGGCAAATGTGTTTGAATAGCCTATCACTTCTTATACACAGTACCCTCCAAGCCAGCTACAAAACATGATTAGTTTTCCCCGCTTTGAGTTTTTTTCCAAGGACGAAAGAAGATATTTTTCTGTAGTCATAAGATAGAAAATTGGCTGAAAGAAGGAGTCTAGTAAAGAAATTGCTGGAATTTTATTTTATTGTATATTTTCTTTGCTGTGTCCCTTAACATTATAGATTGAAAATGAATAAGTAAAAACTTGATGATCATTATCTCACTGTACATTGCTCTAATAAGCTACCATAATATTCATAAGCCAGCACAACATGGCAATAAGCGAGAGAATTTATTTGCATGTTGCGACAGGTAAATTAAACACAAAATGCTTTTTTTAAAGCCTTTTGTTTTTTCATGAACTTGGGAGTGTCCCCCCAAAACAATACCGCCAGCTGCTGCTAAAAAAAATTTTTTTTTAAACCCGGGATTCCCCTAGAACAAAAAATTTTCACCTCCCCAAAAAGATTTTAGTGAATCTCTCCCCTTTAGGGATGAAAAATATTCTCAGTGTGATTCACTGCTTTCATTAGAGACTTAATACGGCCTTTTTAAAAAAGATTTAGGGGGAAAAGGGGAAAAAGGTTTGGGGCCCCCAAAGAATTAAAGCAATTAAATCCCCCCCTTTAAAAAAAATGTGAAAAATTGTATTTAAATTTTTTTTTACACTTATGTAGAAAGCCTACACTTTCCAAGTGGGAAAAATTTAGAAATTAACCCTGGAAGGGAAAAAATCCCCAAAGTTTTTAAAAAGGCAAAGGTTTTTTTGGCCCAAATGGTTTTAACTGGGCCCAAAAAAAAGGAGCAAAAAGGGAATACAAAACCCGAAAATTTTTTCCCTTTTTAGTTTTTTTAATTTTTTTTAAATTAAAAAATTTAAAAACAAAATTTGCTTGTAAAAACCCAAAAAAGGGGGGGGGCCTTTTTTCCCCAAAAAGCCGCAAATTTTTTTGGGGCAAATTTTTTAACAGTTTTTTTAAAAACCCCCTTTTTTACCCCAAAAAGGCCGTTCCCTTTCCAAATTTTTCTAAACTTGTTTTTTTATTTTGGGGAAAAATGAAATTAAAACAATTTAGGGTGGGTTTTTTTAAAAACCACAATAAATTTTTTAAAAAAACCCGTTTAAATTTTAAACCCCCCCTTTTAAAACCCCCCTTTTTTTTTGGGAAAAAATTTTTTGAAAAACTGAAAGGGAAACTTTGGGAGGTTTAAAAAAAGGCCCAAAATTTAATTGGAACACAAAACCCCGGTCCCCCCTCCCCCCGGAAGTTAAAATCCCGAAAATTTGGTTTTTTTTCAGTTTTTTTTTGGGTATCTGGGGAAACCCCCAGTTTTTCCCCGACTCCCCCCTGGCCCCTAAAATTTTCAAACCTCCCATCCCCCTCTAAAACCCCCAAAACCCCGTTAAAAAACCCCACGCCCAAAAGTAAAAAAAAAAACCAGGAGTTTTTTTGTAGGGAAAGGAAGGTTAAGGGGGGTTAAACTTTTAGCGGGCGGGCCCCAACCCCGTGCCCCGCCCCGTTGTTCCCCCGTGGGGAAGCACCACAAAACCCCCAGGCTTTCCCCCGTTAAAAATAGCGGGGGGGGGATGGGGGGGAAAATTTTCCCCTTTTTCCCCTTTCCCGCCCCCCGCCGCCCTGTCTATTTTGGGGGGCCCCGGATTTTGGAAAAGGGTCCCCCCCCCTTTAAAAATTGGCCTTTCCTTTTTTAAAATGGAAAAATACACCCCCCCAAAAAAATTAAATTTTTTTTAAAATTTTTAAAACCCAACTATGGGGCCCCGAACCAAAACCCCCCCCCTCCCCCCCCTTAAAAAACTGTCCCCCGGCCCCGGAAAAACCCCCAGGCCCCTTTCCCCCCTTTCCAAACTTTCCCCTGATTTGGGGTTTTTTCTCGCCCCAAAAAAAAGTCCCCCCCCCGCTTTTCCCCCTCCCGGGGGCTGGGGCTTTTCCCAAAAAGGGGAAACTTCCCCCCAAAAATATTAAAAATCCCCCCAAAACAATTAAAACCCCCCTTTTTTTTTTCCCCCTTAAGGCCCCTTTGTTTTTTAACTTTCTTTTTTTTCAGAAACGGATTTGCCCCCCCCGGGAAATTTTTTGACGTAAAAAAAACCCCTTCCCCAAATCCCCGTCCCCGAAATAAAAATTTCAGGCCCAAATTTTAATTTGGGGCCCCCTTTTAAAAGGGGAAAAAAAACCCTGTCCGTCCCCTTCCCAAACCCCCGAAAAATTTTTTTTCCCGGCCACAATTTTCCCCTCCGCGAAAATTTTCCCGGTTCCCGGCCAAAAAAGGGCCCCCCGGAAAAAAAAAATTGGCCAAAAAGGTTTCCCCAAATTAAATTGGGGCCCCGGGGTTTTTTTCGCGACCCGTTTTAAAACCAAAAAAAAATGAAAATTTGGGGGATTTTTTTAAAATCCCGGGCCCCCGAAAATAAAGTGCCCCCCCCAACTTTACTTGAAAACTTAAATTTTTCACAAAGGAAATTTTTTTTCAAAACCTAAAAAATTTAAAAAACGAAAATTTTAACGGAAATCCCGGGAAAAACCCAAAACCCCCTTAAAATTAATTAATAAAATTAAGGGCCCCGGGGGAAAGGGTAAAGAGTTTCATTTTTGGGGGGGTGGTTTTAAAACCGAAAAAAGGGGGTTTTGCTCAAACCTTCCCAAAAAATTTTTAATTTTTTACAAAACAACCGGTTGGAGGGGATGTTTTGGGGAAGAAAGGGTTTAAATTTTTTCCCCTAAAAAACCCCCCCCCCATTTTATCCCAAAAATTTTTTTCCAAGAAGGTGGGCCCAATTAACCCCCCAAAAAAAATCCCTCACCGGGGTTTTGGAAAAAGGGGCCCAAAAAAAAATCCCCGCAAACAGGGGGCCCCGGGTAAACCCCCCCAAGGTTTGGGCCCAAAGGGAAAGGGGAAAAAGGGGGGGAAAAGGGGCCTTGGGCCCAATTGCCCTTCCAAAAACCATCCCATTTAAAGGCCAAAATTAAAAAATTTCCCCAAAAAGGGTGTCCCTTTTCTGCCAGGAAAAAAAACTTAAAACCGCCCGTCCCCCGAGGGGCCCCGGAAATTTTTCCCAAAAAAGTCCCCCATTTTTTGCTTTAACCCGCCCCCCAAAACCTTGCCCGGGGGGGGAACCCGGTATTTGCCCCGGAAAAAAAAAACCAAAAATTGGGGTCAACATTGGGGGGCCCCCTTTTTGGGGTCCTTTCACGGGGATTGGGGAAAAAAAGGGTTTTAAACCTTTAAGGGGTTCCCAAAAGATTGGGCCCCCCGAGTTTCCCCCCCCCCGGAAAAACACTATGGGGGGAAAGTTTTTGCTGCCCCTTTAAAATTTCCCCTTTCCCCCGCATAACCCGGTTTTCGCAGTTGGGGGGGAGTAAATTTGGGGTTGGGGGAAATTTATTTTTCCCCTTTGGGGGGACCCCCACAATTTCCCCCCCCCCTTTTGCCCTTTGCCAAAAAGGTAACCCTGAATGCCATTAGGGTTACTGGCATGAGATCTTCAGACCCATTGTGAGACCATATGCAGGTGCAGTAGACCCCCCAGTTTCCTTCTGATGCATGACAAAAGCTAGGGACTGATTTTTTGGACTTTAAGTGTTTTCCCCACAGTTCCTTCCAATGATGAAAAAGCAATTGATGATTTTGGGCTGGCCTGCCTGTTCCCCAGAACATAAGTCCCCAAACCGAGCCAACATCTGCAACCCTCAATCTTGTTTTTCTAAATTTTTTTTTTTTTTTTCGATATTCAGTAAATGTACTAAAACATAAAAAAAAAAATTATATTGTTGGAACCATGTTAACATAAAATAAAATGTATAGATTATTTACCACACAAAAAGAAAGCAGAACAGAATGAAGAAATTGTATCCTCCCTAAAAATTAAATAGGGAGGCCCAGTTGTATGAAAGTTGCTGCAACAGTTTTCTGTTGTAGGTTACAAAAGAATTAATGGCGTGCACCATATCTGACATATTCCTAAAGCATTTGGGCCAAAAAGAATGAGTTTTGATCTGGACAAAGACCGCACTTTCTTTTCTTGCACCACTCTTTAGGGGGTGTGTCTATGTCAATTGTTTTTGATACAACACCATTATGTAGCTCTTATGCCAAAAAGTGTTTCAGTTTCTACATTGGAATTCATGCTATTTTCAAAGTGGTGAGGCTAAGGCCATTTTTTGCGCACAAGCAGTTTGTCTTATGACGTGACACATGTATAAAATGCCATGAGGCACTTTCAAATGTAAGTATCAACTCAACTTTGGTGCAGCACTACCTAAAACACTTTCCACAAAGACACTTTTCATACATCTGGGCCAGAGAATGAGGATCCGAGGTGAGAGGAGAGGTGAGTATAACATTTTTTTTTTATTTTAAATAGACTGATTTTTGCTAAAAAAACAAATTATAAAAAAAAACAACAACCCTTCAATTTGATTATATTACTGCAGTTTTTTTACAAAGTTTTAAATTTTTTTCCTTTCTTTTTAATTTTGAATTTTTTTTTTTATGACCCCCAATGGCAAAAGTTCTGATTTACTTACTTAAAAGTTCCCCCCCCCCATTTTTTCTCCCTTTAGAGTCCCCCTGTGAAAAAAGTTTTCCCACCTAGACCTATAGCATAGTTTTTTTTTGGGGAAACCCGAAAAAATTTGGCTATCATTTGAAAGAATTCCTATAAGTTGTAATCATTTTCTCAAAAGTAAAAATTTTTTTGATAAAATTTACCCCAAAAGGCTTAGTAAAAAATCAGATACCTGCAAAAAAAAGGTTTTTTCCCTTTAAGGGGAAAAACCCCTTTTTGCATTAAACTCTGCTATGTAACCCCCTTTTGTCCCAAAAAAAAAAAACCAAAACCCCTTCAAAATGAATTGTGAATTTGAAATTCATAACACTGGAATTGATAGAAATAACAAAATCATTAAAATCTTGTTTTTTTGCCCTTCAAAACAAAACAGAAAAGTTTTTTTCTATATAAAAATTTTCCATATTTATAGCCACAAAGTATCATTGGTGTTCAAAAAATGTGGGGGCTAATTTTTTTAAAAAAAAATATAAGCAAAAGATGGGAAAAATTTTTTGGGTTTTTTTTGTAAAACCTTTTTTTTTACCGAAAAAAGAACAAAATTTTAAAAAAATGTTTTATTTTTTTTTTCAATTTTTTTATTACCAAAAAAATGCAAAATTAAAGGTAATATCAATCCCCAAAAGAAGAAAAAAAAAAAAATTTTTTTTGCCCCTAAAAAATTCCCCTAAACCCATACCCCGCATTTTAACCCTTTTATAAAAACGTTCCTGTCTTTAAAAACTTAAAAACAATAATTAAATAAAATTTTTTTTTACCCCCAAAATGTAAACCTTGAAAATGGAAATTCTTAAAAATTCCTATCACCCCCCCAACATTGAAAAAAACAGAATGATTTCCCCGCCCCCAAAAGGGGGATGTTTCGCGTGTGGGTTCCAAGGTTTTTTCTTAATGTACAGGACAATTTTAAAACCCCCCCCACATTTTATATGGCCCTTTTGATAATTATTTGCTTATCATTTTGAAAATTTTTTAAGGGCCGGGCCCCGGGGACACACACCAAGACCCCCGACAAATGGGCCCTGAACTGGTCCCACCCCCCGTCCCCCCCGCCCTTTTGGGGGAAACCCCAAATCCCCAACAGGCTGGCCACAACCCCGAAGACTCAAGGCTACATGACAGTGGCACGACAGAGACAAAAAAAGAACACAAAAAAACCCCCTGGTTCGGACGGTCCCCGAGTCCCCTTTAAATGGGGGGGGCCCGGGGTACAAATGGAGGCAAAAGGGAGAAAAAGGGGTACAACCAAAAAGGTCAGGTAACCGGGACGCAGTACAGATACAGGAGGCAAAAGGGTTTGTCAAAGCAAAGCCCAAAAAGGGCAGGTAAAACTAAAGAGGTGCAAAAACAAAAACAGGCGTACTAAAAAGGGGGCAAATACCTAAAGCAGGCAAGGGGAAGAGGTTAACGGCCCCCTTAAAAAAACCTGCCCCGAAACCAAAAAGGTGAAGGGAATAGGTGGGGAAATAAAAAGAAAAAACCCGATAGGAAAACAAAGGGTGTCCCCCTAAAAATGAAACAAACAAGGAGCAAGCTTAAAAAAGGGGAGTGCTGGAAATTCCGCCCCCGGGGCGGGGTTTGGCCCAGGGAAACAAATCAATGAAAAGCGGGAGGAAAAAACCAAATTCACACTAGGAAAATACAAAGAAAAGGCGTTTTTTTTGTAAAAAACCAGGTTTTTTTTTTCCCCAAAAATCCGGGCCACGACCAGAGCCAAAAGCCAGGGGTGTGTCGGGCAAACATGAAAATGAAAATTTTTTTTTTTAGCATTCTTTTTTTAAAATTTTTTAGCATTTTTTTTGAGCTATTTCATGTTTTATGGGCTAATTTTTGTGTTATTTAAAAAAAAAAAAAAGCAAAACTAAAATGTTTATCTGAGAAAATTTTAAACTTTAAGGGAGCTATTTTTGTTTTTTTTTTTTTAAAACCCGTCTTTCAAAAGCTATAAATTTTCCCAATACATAAACAGTAAGATTGGGGTTTGCCCGGAAAAAATTTTTTAAAAATTTTTTAAAGTGCCATTGCCCCGTATTTTATGTTAGTATGGGAAAACCCCCAAAAAATTTTTTTAGGTGGATTATTTAAAAATAAAGGCAACGGTGCCATTGTTGTTGGTGTTTTTTTTTATGGGGTTCACAGTTTTTTTATAAATGACATGTTATCTGTCGAGGTGTAACTTTTTTTTTTAAATTTAAAAAATTTTATTACATTTTAAAATAGGAGAAAAGACATTGCACATATAAATTTTACCAAAATATTCAGAAATAAAACAAGAGTATCTAATGAAGAAAATGGAAGTTTTAGGTTGAGTACGCAGTGTTTTAAATTTCGAAGTTTTAAGGAAGAAAAAATGCGGCTTTAAGTGCAAATGGGCAGAACTTAGAAAAATTGAAATCCATTTGAATCGAAGAATAGAACTCCAAAAAAAAAAGACAGGGGAACCCCAAAAGGACAAAAAGGAAAAAAAGGTCAGGGTAGGGTGGTGTGGCCCAAGAGGAGGGCTTCAGGGAGAACCCGCCGGATTATGAAGGGCTCTGGTGCGAAAAAAAACCAGGCAACAAACCAGTCTTCTCAAATGGTTTTCTAAACGTGAGGGAGGGGCCCTCAAGTATTCCCTAACCATTCTGTCTCTTTGGGAAAGGTTTCTTCCGAGCTTTGGGGGCTTTTGGGCCTCCCCGGATCAGGACCTGGTGCCGTTTTTGAATGTGTGATTATGAAAAAGAGCCTTAGGAGACCCCGTCCGGGCCACTTTAACAGGTTAGGTTAGGGGTCAAAAAGGGATTCTCCCGTCAAACCCCGTGCAAGAGGTCCGCCTTTTTAAAAAAAAAGCCCCTAAAACAAAGGGGAAAAACCCCCAAAAAGTTGTGGGGGAGCGTCCCGATTGTGGAGGGGACATCTCCAAAAAAGGGCTGGGGGAGATGGGTTTTCCATGTGTAAGCCCTCAGGGGTTTTTTGGTCCGGGAAGAGGGAAATTTTATTTTTTTTTTCCCCTATATGGGGTTTCCCAAATTGAAGTTTTGGCCAAAAACCCTTTCCCTATGGGTTCCCCAGGTCGGGTGGGGGTGGTTCCCTCCCGGGGGAAATTTTCCATTTTGCCTTTGTCCCTATGTGTGGGGCCCCTTCATGGGGAGAGGGTTTCTGAGAGAAGGTGAAGGGGGCCCGAGATAACCCCTTGGGTGGAGTGGCCCTTCCCTTACATATCTGTTAAAAATCGGTGGGGTTTGGGAAAAAACCCCGGGGAAACGTGCCAAACCCTAGGGGGCCCAATAGGTGCAATATTGCAAGAAATTTGGGAAACCCTTTCGATCTTTCTGGGAGGTTGATAGTTTTTGGGAGAGTTGAAAACGGAAACCCCAATCTCCCTCCTCAGTCCTGGCAATATCCCAAATCGGAATAGACCCAATCCCCCAGACGGTCCAGAAACCCACCCTCAAATGAACCAGGGGGGCCCAGAAAAGGGGGTGAAAAAAGGACCCATTGGGGGTTCCCCTGGGAAGGCCCAAAAATTTTAAATCTTTTTCCAAACAGGGGTTTCCCAGGTTTTTGGGGGTAAATTAATGGGGCCCCAATGGGTTTTGGGCCCAGGTTAGGAAAGGGGGTTTCGAGAGGCCAAGGAGGCATTCGGAGGGATTGGGGGGACCCAAAAAAAGCTTCTCGTTCTCTATCCATTTTAGTTGTTTCGGGGGTTTTAGCCCCATCCCGGGGAAATGGGGGCCCAGGGGGGGGGCCCCGAAAATTAAAGGAGGACTTCAGGGAGGGCCCAGGACCCCTTTCTGTCTGCCGGCCCACGATTTACCCCCCTTAGAAAACCCGATGCCGACCCCTCCCAAATATAAAAAAAAGGGGAGGGCTCCCCTGAATGGGGCGCAGCTTCCCCAAAGGGACCGCAAAGGGGGAGAGTCCCCAAATTTGATAGGGGAAATTTTGGGGGGAAAAGGGACTTTTTAACCTGCGTTTACCCTTCCCCAAAAAAGGAGAGGGGAGGGTTTGCATTAGAGAGTGTTTCTTTATCCCCCCAAAAAGAGCGGGGGAAAATTTGCGCTATAGAGTGAGCCAAAAGGGGGCAAGAAAATTGGTACCTGGTACTTAATTAAAGTGTGATTCCCTTTTTAAAGGGGGGAAATTGTGCTTGAAAAAAAACAAAAGGTTTCCTTTTGAACTTTTTATTGGGGGGGCTCTTTTTTTAGTGGTTTTATTTTATACCCAGTTTGGGTTTTCAGACTCGGAAAAGGAGGGGGGTGGAGGGGCCGGTTTTAAAAAGTGGTGTGCATTTTGTAAGGGGTTTAAAAAGGAGGGTCATAGCAAAGGGGGGAAAGTTTAAATTCCTTCCCCCTTCCCGGATCCCTTTAATGTGGGTTTTCCCCCAGGGAGCTGAAGGGGGCTTGATACAGAGGGGAAAATAAAAGCGGGGGACAACGGGCCCCTTGTTTGGTAAAAAAATTATGGATTCTAAAGGGTTTTCCCGGGAGTGCAGTGGGCCCCTTTTAATGAAGCAGTTAGCGAGCTATAAAAGCCCTTTACTCCCGTCGGGAATTTGGGCCCAAAGGAGGGGCCCCAAAATGCGATAGTGTTTAAAAAGGGGAAAACGGCCCAGTTTAAACCCCTGTAAAAAGGCCTTTTCTGCATCCGGGCCCGGGAGGGGGGGCCTCCCCCGGGACTGGTGATTAACCACTTTCCCCCCGGGGTCAATCGTACCCCTTTTGTATTGCCCCCCTCCCTCCCGGGAGATGGAAAAAAAACCCCGGTCTCTGTGGTTTATCTGAGGGATCCATTAAATTTAGTCATTGGATAATTTTTTTTTGGGGTATATTTTAAGGTCCAAAATTGAGGGGGGGCAATCGGCCCTGTTTTTGGGGCCCCTATTGGGGGGGCCCCTGCCTGATTAGGGGGAAGGGGTAATATGGGATTTGAGCCTGGGGGTCAGTGAGGGGAAAGCCCCTTCCGAAAAAAAAGTTATTTAGCTGCAACATTTGGGGGCTCGGGTGTCGATTTAAACCTTAAAAGGGAAAGGAACAAAATTGAGGGTCGGGTTTTCCGGGCGTTTTTGTTTTGATGGTAGGGCTTTAAGACCCCCAGAAACTCCTCCATTTGGATAGGGGCCCCTAACGAAGGCAAGGCCCCTGGGGGGGGGGGGCCGTAGTAAAACATTGGCGAAAAAAAAACCCTTTGTTAATTTTTTGGGCTCATCCCTCTTTGGCGGGAGATCGGGGCAATGAGTAGAGATCAGAGAAAAAAGTTGGGGAAAACAATTTAGATTTGGATTTAGGGTCGAAATCCAGGGTCCCTTTCCGGATTTTCTAAGGGCTGGGGCATAGCGGTTCAAAGATTGCCCCTTGAGCTGCCTACCGTTTTGTGGGGGCCCTTTTTTCCCATAAAATAGTATTTTCTTTCTGGAAAAAAAGGGGGAAAATTTCTTTTTCTTGCGTACTGCTATGTCCTTCAGGTCGTTGGTAGGGGCAACAATGGGGTTCCGAGCTTTAAAAAACCCCCGGGGGTTATTGGGACACCCTCCTTTCAAGTTATTCAGGAGTCCCCGTGGGGTTGTTGGTCTTTTCTGAGAAAGTCCCTTTTCAGTTGGGTCCCCAATGAAAATACAAGGGCCCCGGGGGAAGCCCGCTTGGGGCCCCCAAAGGGGTTTTGGGGAAAGGGGGAAAACCTTTGGCCCTCATTTAGCTCAAAGTAAAAAGGAAAGGGTTTCATTTATTTTTCTCTCTTGGGGGGGTTTTTTTAAAAAGGGGATCGTTTAGGTGCCAAATGGCATGATCGGGAGTGGGGGGTTTGATGGAAGTCAAAGTCGGGCCGTGACTGGGGCATGGTCGGACCAGGTAATTTGGTCCAATGCTTTAACCAATTTGGGGATTTCGGGGTCGGAAACTTTTCCCCAAAAAAAAAGTCGGTTAGGTGAGTTGATGGGGGATGGGAAAAAAAAGGAGTACTCTCTATCTTTGGTTTTGGGTTTACCCTCCCGGTTTAAAGGGGGCCATGAGATCGGGGAGCCCTTTTGGGGGCCGTGAAGGGGTCTAGCCGTTTGACGAACCCCGGGGTTTTCCCCCACAGCCCCAAACCCGTCCCTAAATCTGAGAAAATTTAAATTAAAATTCCCCCCGAAACCGGCCTGGAGGGGAAAAATTTTGGGCCCCGTTTGCAAATAAATCTTGCAAAAAATTTATTTTTTGGGAAAGGGAAATTTTGGGAATGTACAATTAAAAACGGGTGATGGCCTTTTTTTTAGAATGATTTTAATTTGCCCCGGGAAACGATCAAGGACGCCCGTACCTGAAATTGGGGGAAATTTTTTGGGGAAACAATTTTCCACACCTTTCTTTTTTCTTGTCATTAAAAGCTGAGAAAAAGTGGGTTTCATGTTGTTTGGCGAAATTTAACGATCCCTTGGAGTCATAGTGAGTTTCCCGAAGGAAGACCCCATTGCCCGAGAAGATCGATTCCCCCAAGGGCCCAACCTTTTTCTTGCATTTTTGGGGGTAAGCCCCCTTGGGCATTTAGGGAATGCAGCGGACCATGGTTGGGGCAGAAAAAGGGATTTGGGTTTTTCCCCAAAAAAAATTGGCCTTTGCAGTTTAAAGGGTGTAGATATGGGTAGTTATCCTCCCTAATTTCCCCAAAACCCGTCAGAAAGCTTAGGGGGGGGAACAAAAAAGGAGGGGGGGACAAAGGAAAGAGGTAGGGCAAACGCTAACAAGGGGCCAAAAGGGGAGGGCGAAACAGATGCTCACAAAATAAAAAGTTACCCTGGGCGTATGGCAAAAATTTAAAAGAGAGATTGGGGCGAAAGCCCCTTTTAAGGGGCAAATTTGGGGGAGTCGGAAGGTTGGAGGTGTTTGGGTTTTTAAAGAGGGCCCAGCAACCGTAGCAGAAACCCCCCCCTAAAAGGTAAAAGTTTCTCTGTTCCTTGGTCAACCCCCCTAGGGGAAAAAGAGAGAATTTTCCGGGGGAAAAGGAAAGGGAGGTCACACAGATCAAAAGGTTGGTGTTGTTCACAAAAAGGTATTTTTTTAAATTTAAAAAAAAAGCAAATTTAAGGCCCTTTCATCAAAAAACGAGCTAAATAAGCCCAGGGGAAAGAGAACAATGTCCCCTAGAGTATATGAGAGATGCTATCAGTGTCGGGCGCCGGTCCGGTTTTGGAGGGGGGCTGACGTTGGCTTTTTGAAAAGGGGTGAAATACAAAGGGGAAACTTCCTTTTTTGGGCTGAAGCCGGCTGCCCAAAAGGAGGCGGGGGATGGTGGAAGAGCAGAAAGTTTTCCCAAAACTCCAGCTGTTTGGGATAGGGATTGGGAAATTGGGTTTTTCAAAAAACTCCCCGGGGAAATCCGGGGGGGAAGGTTTTGAGGGAAATGTGTTCGGCCCTCTGTCCTCGCCCGAGAGGGAAAGGGGAAAGTTTTAACCCGTAGGGGAAAGGCCCGGGCGGGGCGAAAAGGGGGGGCCTTTTTTTGTAGTGTGTGCCCGGAAAAGGGCAGAGAAGATTTTTAATAGGGCGTTGGGGAAATTTAATGTGGTGTAGATTTTGGCCCTTTTCCAAAGATGGCCCCTTTTTACCGTTTTGGTTTATGGAGGGGAAAACGGATGAAAGTTTCCCGGGGGGAGGGGTAGAAAAAATTTGGGCCCCGTGTGCCCCCCATCCCAAAAGTGTTTTCCCCCAAAAATTTGGTTAAAAAAAAGCGTTCAAAGGGTAGGTTCCGGTTTTCCTCTCCCGGGGCTCAGGAAAACTCCCGGGCCCGTATGGGTTTTTTCTCCCACCCCCTTTTTTTCCCGGTCCCTCGGGGCCCGTGGGGGTAGATCCCGGAACCCCAGGGGCAACTGTTTTGAGATAGAAGGGTGAATCTGGGAACATCTTTCGGGGGGTTGTGTGGGCCTTTTAGCATTTCCCCTCGCAACGCTATTTGCTTTATGTCTTGTCTTAGGGGCCCAGGGGCTTTCCCCTTTTAAAACGGGCCTCAAATTTAACCCCGGGTTTGGTAAAGGGTTTACTAATTGGCCCCTGTGTGGTGATTTAGGGGGGGGAAAGAGGGCTTGTGTGGGAGTAGGAAAGGGGCAGGGGGGGAAACCCCCCCAAAAAGGGAAGGGGACCGTGCCCCAGTCAGTGTATGGGGTGAGAGAGGGGGATGGGATCCCGGGGGCTGAGCCCAAAAAGGGGCCCCGGTGGGGGGAATCCTTTTGGGAGAGGGTTTATTTACAGTTCCCTGAGAAAAGCCTGCTTCTTTGTCCCCCGGCAGGATGGGTTTAAAAAGCCCTGTGGCTGGGGGGTCTGAGGTGAGGGGAGGTGTGGGGGCGTGGGAAGGGGGTCCCGTTTCCTGATTTCCCCCTGGGCCCCTTTTGCCCGGCCCCTTGGTGGGCCCGCCCGGTTTAGCAGTGGGCGCCCCTCGTGCCCCGGTCTCCGGGAAAGGAAAAGGGGGGAGATCTCTGGTCCCCGGGGTCGCTGGTGGTTTGGGCCTGGCATCAGCGGAGGAGTCCCCGTGTAAGACGCCCCCTGTTTGGGGGCGGGGGGAAATGGAGTGCGGTGCGGCCGGGGAGGGGGCGAAAATAAGGTATGGTCCCCGCACCGTTTGGGTCCGCGAGGGTGCGGGAGGCCCCCCGGTGGGGGTGGTTTGGCCCGGGGAGTTGGGATTTCTCTTTCCCCCTCTAGGGCGAAATTGGGGGAGGCAGGGCCCCTTATGGAGTGCTGTGGTCGTTTTGCATTAACCCCGGCCATCTTGCTTTGGCTTCGGTCACGCCCCCCCAGAGGTGTTACTCCAAACTCTTGGGCCCTAGTGCAAAAAGTGAAATGGGAGCCCCTAGCTACAAAAAGCCATTTAAAATATGGTTTTTATTCCCTTTTTGTGGCCCCTTAAACTAAAACATTTAGGCATCCCCATTTTGTTTACTGTGAAAACCAAAAAGGGGGATATGATATTGAGTTTTTAAAAAGGGGTTTTAAAAAAGACGCCCCCTCCATCATCTGTGATTTTTGTAGTGATGGCGATTCGTTGACTATCGTTCGGGGGGCGAAAAGTCGATTTTCCCGGAAAATTTTAATAAGATAAGTA
>JAODAL010055527.1:0-23894 GCA_025379985.1 Phyllomedusa bahiana
ATCCTGCCTCCTTTATATACCCCTACTCCCTGTACATGCTTGCCCCCTGTACTCCCCCTTCCTCCGGTTATACCCCCTACCTGTCGGTATTAGCCCTGCCTGCCTATATATAGCCCTCCTCCCCGTATATAGCCCTGAATGCCTGTATAAGCCCTAATCCCTTATAAGCCCTCCTGCCTGTTATGCCCTGCCTGTTTTTAAGCCCTGCGCCTGATATGGCCCTGCCTGCTGATATGGCCCTTGGGCTCCCCACAGCCGCCTCCCTATATATAGCCCCAGGGCCTCCCAAAAGCCCCCCTTTTTAAAAACCCTTGACTGCCGTTAAACCCCTGCCTGCCGATTACCCAACCTGCCAGTAATCCGTCCCTGCTGTACTTAGCCCCTTCCTGGGGGGTATAAACCCCAACCGTCGGTATATGCCCTACCACCTGTATATGCCCTGCTGCCTGTATTAGGGCCTCCCGCCTATATAAAAGCCCCCAAAAAACCCCCCGCCATATATACCCCCCAGGGCCCTCTCCAAAGCCCGCCTCCTTATATACCCCCCCCCAACCTGCCTATCTTTTTTAATCTCCCCAAAACCCCTCCCCGCCTATAAATAGCCCTTACTTCCCCTTCCCCTTTCCTCCCGTAAAAAAGTCCTATACTTCCCCTTTTGCCCGCCTCCCTTTTTGGGCCCCCCATAGCCTCCCCTAACCCTGACTGTCTACACTAGGGCCCCTATGCTACTAAACCTGCCCCCTACCTATATGGCCCTTTTCTCTCCTGCCTTTATAGGGGCCCCTATAGCTATCTAAACTCGCTGTCTATTGGTGCCCTATACTCTACCAAACCCCCGCTTGACTGCTTAAGGGGGCCCTATTGCTCCCTAAACCCTGCCTATTGGGGACCCTATTGCCTACCTAAACCCGGCCTTTGGGGCCCCCTATAGCCCAGTAAACCCCGCCTGCCTAAAAGGGCCAAAATAATCAGGGGGGCAAGGTAGGGGGGCCGGAAAGTGAGGGGTTTTCCAAGACATTTGTTTTTAAAACTCCAGGGGCAAGTGGCCGGAAGGTCAATGACATCTGGACGGGTGCAGAACAAAGGGAAAATCAACGATTTATTAGGAAAAGGGCACCTGTGAGGGCACAAGTGTAACTACACCCTTTTAAAATTTTGTCTGCGAGCCTTTTTTAAAACTGATATCTTCACTATATGGTCACTGTTTTGGTGGTTATGTAAAGGGTTTCAAGGGGCCCGTGTACAATGGTTCTACCACTATTTGGTCACTGTAGGAAAAGTAATCTTTAGATTTCAGAGGGGTTTTTTTCTCACAAGAGTTTTTTTTTGCCCGAATATCTCAGTTTACCTTAAGAACATTTCCCCAATTTTTATATAAAGACCCCGATTATTTTAAAATTGTGCAAAAGGGGTTTTAAAAAAGTATCTGGAAAAAGGGCCCCTTTTGGTAATTTTCCTTTCACCTTTTTCTCCTCCCAAGTATCGTCCTAAAACCTCATGGTTAAAATTTTTCAGTTCTTTTAAGTGGGTTTACCCCCCTTTGGGTGACACTCAAACCCGGGCCCCTTTATTTGGTTTCACCATGCTGTAAAAGGGTTTTTGGGCCCCTTTTGCCTTCAGAACTGCCTCAATTTCTTCGTGGATAGATTCCCAAGGGGTTTCAAAGATGCTCAATTGGTACCTAAAGGGGGCCCCCCAAAAAAGGGGGGCCAAGAAAAATTTTTCCCCCACCCATTTACCCACCAAAACCAGCTGAACCCTTTATACAAGGAGGTTTGGAAACCCTGCTTTATGTTTTTTGAGCCAAATTCTGACCCTACCATCCCAAAAAGGCGCAGCAGAAATTTTGGACCCCATTAACCAGGCAACGTTTTTTCAATCTTTTTTACTGTCCAAATTTTGTTTGGGTTTTGGGGAAAAATTTGGGGCCTCAGTTTCCCGTTCTTAGCTGAAAGGGAAAAAAGGGGACCCGGTGTGGTCTTTGCTGCTGTAGCCCCTTGCTCAAAAGTTCGCCGTTTTCCCGTGCGTTCGAGAGGGTTTCTTTCCTACCTTGGTTGTAACGGGGGCTTTTTGGTCAATGTTGCCTTTTATCAGCCCCGAACCCGTCTGCCCCTTCATCCCTTTTTCCTCTGGATCAAAAAAGGCATTTCGCCCCAGGGGGCTGCCGCCCTTTGGTTTTTTTTTCTTTTTGGGACCATTCTCTGTAAACCCTGAGATGGTTGTGCGTGAAAATCCCAAAGGGGGATTTAGGGAGTTTCTGGGGGTACTCAGACCAGCCCCTTTGGGGCCCAACAACCCCTGCTACGTTCAAAAGGAAATCAAAAACACCTTTCCCTTCCCCCATTGATGCTGGTTTGAAACTGCAGGGGATTGTCTTTACCATGTCTACATGCCTTAAAAACCTGAGTTGCCCTTGGGGAGTGGGCTGTTTTGAAATTAAGTGTTTTCGAGCCCCCGTTTGGCAAGGGGGTACCTAATTTAAAATGGCCCGGGGAGTGTAAAGTTGTACAGTAATGAGGGGTTACAAAAGAATTTTCTTTTTATGTCAGTTTAAAAATTTTAAATTAAAAAGGGCCCACATTAATTTTAAATTTTAAAATTTATAGTTTTTCCTGGGAAACCCTTTGTGAACAGTTTCCATAAGGGGTTTGTTGGATCTACTTCAAGTTCCCCTGAAGGCTTGGGTCCGGGACAAACCCTTTCCCCATGTGAGATCAAATGATCTCCATCGAATATCGGCTGTTCCGGGACATTGTATTTTAGCACCATGATTGCAAAACCGACAGTCTAACAGTTACAGGTCTGGAGGGTTACCCCCCCAATGGGGGTTTGGGGATAGGATCCAAAAAAGTTGCACCGCGAGGCTTTTTGGATCTTTTTTTTAGGCATATAGCCTTTGGCTTAAATAAAAGAACGGATTTGTATTACATTTGATTTAGCCTGTGTATCCCCAATGTTATGTCTTTGTAGTCTAGGATCCTTATTCATATATCCGTTTACTTATTCTGTCTTGGTACATTTTTTTTAATCTGGCCTGTGTTTGGCCTATGGTTTTTAATTTTCGGTGTGTAAAGTTTGTGCTATGCCATGAGGAAGGGCCCCTGAGGCCCGAACGCGTTGGCGATTTTCTGTGTGTTGGACCCTGTATTTTTGTGTCTAGTTTGAAAAACAAAGGCTTTTTCTGAGCGCTGGACATTCTCCTTTTTCGCTTTGAATTTTCCCTCCGCAAAGCCCGTGTTCTCTGGGGTCGGGAGCTGGTTTTGTATTTGTTTCATCAATAATTGGATCGTTTTCCCATGACCCGCTATAAAAGCCTTAATATTACGAACATGATAAAAGAACACTAATAGGGGCCCCTGATGGGGGAATGAAGAGTTAATCACCCTGAAACTGTCAGTGATTGCCGAAAACCTTTTTGAATTAGGCTCCGTTTTCAATGACCCCCCACATACCCCCAGACAGATTTGATTTAAAATATTTTTGTCTCAATGGAGAAATACTTACTAAAAAATTTAAACTGGTGGGATCTTACCACATTGAAAAATTATGAAAAAAGGTACGATACCACGTGGCTTGGGGATTAAAAAATTCCTAGTTTAATTTTGATATGCTTCCAGATTAAAGGGAAATTCTACCTTAGGACTGTTACTAAATTAATGGATTTTTATATCTACGAGATACCATTTGAAAGATCTTAACGGAGATTCAGGTTCTCAAAAACGTTTTCCCCTTTTCTCACGTTACCATCTTTTCCCCCGCTGGATGCTCGGGTAAAAGTAAAATCGCAAAACTTGGGAATCTATCTAGAGGTAAAAAAAAAACTAAAGTTTTCAGAGTTTTTGGAGGACTTTTAAACGGACAATTTTTACCCCTCTTACAACCATCTCAACGAGATCTTTTTTAAAAAGATAGGCCCTCAAGAAGCACAGGGGGTATGTTTTTTTGGGCCCCGTGTGACAGACTTTGGTACAGCTTCCGGTCGAATGGCAAAGGTCCAAATTTAGGGACAGTTTGTTTCCTTCTACCCCTTTATCCCCGGTTTCCCTAAAACAGACCCGGGAAAATCTTCAAAAAACGAAGAGCCGGCAGGAAACACAGGGGCAAAAAAAAAGGCCCCCCCGCCGGCGGGCGAACCGAATCCCGGAGGAAAAACTTTACTAACAGTGGTAATAGTCGGAAAGGTTTTTACGAGAGACCCTTTTTGGGGTTTTGTCGTTGGATTTCCTTTTCTCCTATACCCCCTTTGTTTTGTTCTCCACAATTCGGTGTTAACCGTTTTGTAAGGAAATTAACTGTTAAGAAGCATTTTTCCCACTGTACCAGGGGATTTTTCGATAATGATCTGTATTTGATGAGATTGTGGTTCACCAGGAACAGTGGATAAGCTTCAAATAAAACCAAAACATTTGCAATTTTTTATTTGAACAAAATGCTGTTAATTTTCTAAATGAGTTTAGAAAAATTAATGAGTGTGGGGATAAAAATATATAAAGGAATTTTAAAACATCTAACCCTCATTTATCCGGTTCTATTTGGGGTTTCCAAGCAGCAGATCGTTCCAAGAGATTTTTGAGTTAGAACTTTGTGATTTGCAGAAAAATATTTCGAGATAATAATAAAGAAAAAGCTTTTAAAAAAACCACGAAGCCCCTCAACAGTTGCATTAAACACTTTATAAAAAATACCGGTATTGTGGTGCGTAGGCAAAACAAGGGGGGGGTCAGTCGTAAAACCCTGGACAGAGGATTATATTTACGCCAAAATTTATTTATGTTAAGGGGTGCGCAGACCATTTCCCCCTGCCTGGGGGTCCCACTCACAAATTAAGATGAATTTTAAAGAGCTGGGGGAATTATGGTTTGCTTTGGAGTCCTCCTAAAAAAACAGGACAATTTTTTAGTGATTAAAAATCCATTATCCCATTTTTCACTCATTCCAAAATACATAAAAAAGGGTTTTTCCACCTCCTTTTAGACCAATTGTGTCAGGTTTATATCTATTAATGAACATCTTGGGGAAAGGGGTTTATAGCTCCTGCAACCACTTATTGCGGAATACCAGGGTTTTTTTTAAAGGACTCCAAACAGTTTTATTTTTCTCCAGAATTGTGGTGGCAATCCAGTTATGCTTTGGGTCTCCGCGGTGCGCATCCCTTTATAAATTTATTCCTATTCATTTTGGTCTCATTGTATTTGTGGTTTTTGGTGGATTAGTGACTACTCTGAAAATCTAAAAACCTTTTTGATTGAGGTATTTTTTCTTACTACAAAATAATTATTTTATGTTTGATCAAAGATTTTTTCTACAAACCCCAGGAGCAGCATGGGAGCCAAATTCTCTCCATCCATGCCATTTCTTTTTGGCCCTTTGGGGGGAGAACCTTTTTTTTTTTAATCAATTATCCCTTTTTTTGTGTATTCGTGGTATGGCGTTTCATTGATGATTGGTTATTTTTTGGAAGGGAGATGTTTTGACCATACCACTGTTTATGGAAATTTTAAATTCAAAATTTTGTGGGTTTCAAATTTACCCCTTTTATGATTCCCCTTTGATTTGTTTTTTGGATTTGATCTTGTAGGTGATGAACATCTGAGGTTATTCATACTGAATCATACAGAAAGGGTACGCAGGCAATACCATCCCATATGGCATTCAAATCTCCTCTGCATACTTAAAAGCCTACCCGGTTTTGGGAGCATTCAGACTTAAAGAAAACAACTCAAAAATGTCCTCATATCAAAGGGATTTTAAGGCCTTACATGGAGATCAAAGAACGCAAAATTCACCTGGATGATAAAGCAGCAGAAAGAAGGTGGGCCCAAAATGTCACGGGAAAAAATTGTTGCAATACAGGAATGGAGTAGGAAATGTAACTCTTTAATTCTCGATGGTTTTTTCCCAATTATCACAGGGTTTAAGAGATATCCAGATTATCCTTAAGCCATTCCAAATTTTAATAATGACCCTGATTTTTTTAAAATATTGTGAAGGGTTTAAAAAGTGCTCGAGAAAAGCCTAAATTAGGTAATATCCTTTTACCATCTCTCCCCCAAGTATCGCTCCTAAAAACCTACATGGGTTAAAAAATTCAGGTTCTTTTAAGTGTTTACACATAGATCTATATTTTTAAGTAATGGGGTTACAAAAGAAATTTTTTTTTTGTGTGGGAAAAATATAACATAAAAAACCCACATTAATTGTTTTCAACATTTTTAGTTTACCTGATATGTTGAACGTGCCCTGCGATGTTGGATCTATTCATGTTCCCCTGAAGCTAGGGTCTGGAACACCTTTCCGATGTGGATCAAATGTCTCCATCGAATATCGGCTGTTCGGCACATTTTATTTAGCACCATGATTGCAAAACGACAGCTATCAGTTCAGTTGGAGAGGTTATCCCCAAGTAGGGGGGGGGTAGGATCCAAAAGCTTGCATCGCGAGGCATTTTGGATCTTTTTTCTTAGGACTATCGCTTTGGCTTAAATAAAAGAACGGTTTTGGGGATTACATTTAAGTTTTTGTCCAAAGGATCCCCAATTTTATTGTCTTTGTGTCTAGAGAATCACTTATTTATATCCCTTTTACTTATTCTGTCTGGTCACATGTTTTTTAATTGGCTGTGATTGGCCATGGGTTTTTTTTAAAAAAAAATCAAGGTGGTAAATTTGTAGCATGCCTGGGGAAGGGCCCCTGAGGTCCGAAACGCGTTGGCGATTTTGTGTGTTTGGTCCATGTATTTGTGTTACGTTTTAATAAACAAATGCTTTTTTGAGGCGCTGGACATTCACTTCTTCGCTTTTTAATTTTGAAAACCCCCAAAGTCGTGCTTTTCGGGTCGGTGAGTGGCAATGTATTTTTTCTTCTACTATTGGTCACGTTTTTGGTGGTAATTTTAGTCTGCGGGCCTGTCTCATGATTCTACCATTATGGGCATGTATGGTGGTTTTGTACAGTTGCAGAGCCGGTGTCATGGTGTTACCACTATATGGTCATGTTTGGTGGTTTTACAGTCTGAGAAAATGTGTACACTGTATTATCATATATGGTCTATTGGCGGGGGACTATTCGCTTTGGTAGGATAGTAATAGTTTTATTTTTCAGTCACTATGTGGTGGTAATTTGTGGTTGTGTTCTGGCGGTATAATCAGGTCCATATGTAGTAGTGTTATTGGTAATGTTGGTCTTGGTATAGTGGGATTTGTTTGGTAGCAGTATGATGGTGAGATGTATGTGGAGGTATTTACCCCTTGTATTATCTACATTATCTAACAGCATGTCCTGGTAAATGTTCATGGGAGGGGGGGAGTTTGAAGGGAGGGGAGGGGGCCGCATGCATAAGTTTGCTATGGGGCCCAGGCTTCTCTAGTTACGCCTCTGCTGCATGGCGTGCACAGCCCAGAGGTCTATAGTCAATGGGGGCCTGTAAGGGACAAAACAGTCAGTGAGGAAGGGGATAATAATACACACATACCTCACTCACGCTGAGGGACCCGGAGTATGTTGACTGCGTAGTGATCTGCCAGGACCTGTGATGATGTCACATGGAGGGAGGAGTCATGTGACTGCTGTGTGCTGTCAGGACCGGTGATGATGTAACAGGGAGGGGAGGAGTCATGTGACTTCTGTGTGTTGCCAGAATCTGTGATGATGTCACATGGAGGGGAGGAGTCAGGCAGTCACATGATCAGGTGCTGGGGGTGATAGCTGCTGCATCTGCATAAGCTGAAGAATGTGTGTAGCTGAGCCGTGTGTGTGTAACGTGCCCGTAGCTGAGCCGTACGTGGGTAACGTGCCCGAGCTTGTGCTGCAGCGCGAACAACTGCCGTAGTGAGCGTCGGGTAACGTGCCTGGAGCTGAGCCGCGCGGAACAATGAGCCCGGAGCTGAGCCGCGCGGAACAACGAGCCCGGAGCTGAGCCGCGCGCAACAACGCGGCCGGAGCTGAGGCGCGTGCAACAACGCGTCCGGAGCTGAGGCGCACGTGCAACAACGCGGCCGTAGCTGAGGCGCGTGTGCAACAACGCGGCCGGAGCTGAGGCGCGCGTGCAACAACGCGGCCGGAGCTGAGGCGCGCGTGCAACAACGCGGCCGGAGCTGCGGCGCGCGCGCAACAACGCGGCCGGAGCTGAGGCGCGCGCGCAACAACGCGGCCGGAGCTGAGGCGCGCGGCACAACCGCGCGAGCTGAGGCGCGCGTGCAACAACGCGGCCGGAGCTGAGGCGCGCGCGCAACAATGCGGCCGGAGCTGAGGCGCGCGTGCTACAACGCGGCCGGAGCTGAGGCGCGCGTGCTACAACGCAGCCGGAGCTGAGGCGCGCGCGCAACAACGCGGCCGGATCTGAGCCGCGCGCAACAACGTGGCCGGTGCTGAGCCGCGCGCGTGTGCAACAGCGTGCCCGGTGCTGAGCGGGCGTTGTGACAACGCGGTACGCGAGCTGAGGCGCATGCGTATGTGCAACAACGCGGGACGGCCGAGCTGAGGCGCCCGTGTTGGGTTGTCCATGAAAAAAAAAAAAAAAAAAAAAAAAAAAAAAAAAAAAAACAAGGCCCCCCCCCCCCCCCCCAATCCCCCCCGGGGGGGGGGGGCCCCAAAGGGGGCCCCGGAGGGGACCCGGGGCTCCGGGGGGGGGGAAGGGGCGGCACCCGGGGGGGGGGGGGGGCCCCCAAGGGCCGGACTCCCCCCCAAAAAATGGCCGGGTGCTGACCCGGGGCGCAAAAAACCCCCCCGGAACGGCACGTTGCTCCCAGTGTAATCCCCCCCACGAGCCCGCAGTGTGAAACCCGGGACCCGCACTTTGGGGATGCCATGGTGCTGAGCCGTATGTGTTGTGTCCCTGTAATACAGCTGGGTCTTCAGTCAAATTGAGTAAAAAACATGGAAGAGTCATGCACCCACAGGTCATTGATATATATGTGTGTGTGGGGGGTGGGGCCTCAGGCTTGATCTCACTTAGTGTGAAGGGGGACAATTTGCTGAGAAAGATCCTGGTGGCTATTGGCTCCGAGCTTTAGATCGGTCATTGGCCTCAGCTGAACAGAAAGTGAGGGGGGTGCATCCTCTCTCTCTTTTGGCTCTTAGATGTTGCTGTGCTGTTCCCCTACTGCATCCAAGAGCTCAACCCTTCACGACTTCCTGTGTCGGGAGCGAGGTCTTTTTGGCATCGCTGGTTTAGGCTGGCACTAGTTATCTAAGCTCTGTTCCTGGAGCAGCCTCTATGCACAGCAGGGGTCAGATGCTTCCTCCAATCCCCACCCTTTGATTGCCACAGCTGGAGTTTCCCGAGTACCCAATGTAGCCTGGTCTTTGCAGATGGCCTTGGGGCTACTTTACTCTAGATCTTAGTAAGCCTGCTGTTAGGTGCCTGTGTGTTGCCCTAACAGCAGCTTGACATACTCAACACTGGTTGATACAATGTGTTACCATACGGTATTATGCATATACATTATAAATGTATGTCAAAGTTTAAAAATATTTATCCCTTAGGAGGAGGAGAGAAAAAATATATTAAAAATAGCAAATAAATAATAAAACAAAAATAAATATTTCATATAAAATAGAATTGTGCAAAGATTACACAAACCTGTAGAATTTATTTAACATATTGTTTAATGTGAAACATGTATCTAGTTATTTGGTATGAATGATGTAAAAGAGCTCAGCAGAAGAAAAGGCAGACAGATATATATATATATATATATATAAATATATATATATTTCTAGACACAAAAGAGTCATATGTATCCTCAGAGCATGGGAAAAAAATAACTGGAAAAACTTGGCTGGACATTAAAGGGGACATGTATGAAAACTGTTTTGGTCTAAGACTTTCTTTGTTGCCCATAGCAACCAGAGCGCCCGCTTCATTTTTTCAGAGCTCTATATGAAATGAAACGGGCGCTTTGAGGCCATTACCATTTCAATCCCCTTAAGAGACCTTAAATCGCTTCAGATTTCCATACTCAGATTTATCTGGGCATTTGGCAGACACCGCATTAGGAAGTCAGTGCTCATAACAAAGAAAGATGGAGGGAGGACTCGAGGCACCGGACTTAATAAAGTATTATTGGGCTGCGCAGCTGAGGCGCATTCCGGCATGGTCCTTCTTGCACACCTTTTCTAGATGGTCAGAGCTAGAAAAATTGTGGTTGGCCCCGATCCATCCCAACTCATTGCTGTGGGCTACCTCTTCGGTGGCGGTGGGTGGCAATTTATTAGGACCCATCATCCTAACTCAGGTGATATGGACAAGGTGTGCAAGAATTTTTAACCTATGTTCGCCCTCCTCTGTCCATGACATTGTTTTTATTAATCCTTCCCACCCCCCAGAAATGCAAAAGCATGGTTGAAAACTTTTTAATTGTGATGTGACCCCTAGAAATTTACCTTTGGGAATTGAACATGTTTTATGCAACAGCTAGTAGGTTCAATTGCAGATTAATTTTGTTTGTAAAATAATGGGTTAAAGACTCCCCCTCGACGTATTAATCTGAAAACTTCCTTTCAAAGAATGTATTTTTAATTTTGTTACTATACCTCCTACATGCGTTCTTTTTGATAGAATAAATTTGGCATTATTTGTCATTTTCTTTTTAAGTTTTTTTTTTTTAAACATGTTTTTTATTGAGAAGATGATGGTACCACATTCATAACAAACATCAATATACATAACCAGGTTTTGAGCAAATGTACACAGTTTGTCGTGAACCTGACAAGTCCCTATAAGATCATTCTTCTCAAAGTTTTTTTGCAATTATAAAAAGAAAATGAAGCCGACAATCTTAATATTTCCATCACTTGACCCCTATATAGTAATCCAATTACCCTTTGTCTTGTCGGCCCCCCAATAAAAAACAAAACAAGCCAACATAACCATTTTAAACTTCAAAAACTCTGGGAAAATATTCTCAGCGAAAATAGAGACCAAATTTATCACTGCCTCATCACTAATCATTACTATCCTATTTGATTCCTCCCCCAAGCGAAGAAAATCCACCCATACCTTAGATGCTGGCTACTAGAATATCCCCTCCACTAATTCTTCTCAGTCATCCACTTCCAGTCTACCCAAGGTCCCACAAAGTTTTTCCCTATAATAATATTCTGTTTGTTTAAAATTAGTCATCAATGATCTGATATCCTCATTTGAGAAAGTTTTAATAATAAACCGTTTCCATTTCTGGAGAAATCTCTCCGTCAGGATGGCCTTATTATTCTCCACTTCTATCCTTTCTAACATTAGAATTCTCCTGATCATGGCATCTACTTCTCCCACTGTAGGAATACTGTCATATTATATGTCATGTTATATGTACCACTTTGTTGTTGACCACTTGTGGTTCTGCTCCCTCTCCTACCCCTGGTTGTGGAATATAATGAAAGATGCCACTCAAGGGATCCCTCGGCACCTCTACTTCCCAAACCTCCTTTATACCTTGCAAGATCCGTCCCCAATATTCCTGTAATTTTGGACACTGACATATACCGTGCAGTAAATCTGCTTTTGTTTTTTTGCATTTTGGGCACTCCTTCAGGAAATTCTCGTTAGTATATGGGAGGTCGTAGGCGTACGTTGCCTTAGGCCCGGTTCACACGGCTTATTCAAGCCGGATTGCGCTCGCAATTCCGGCTTGAATAAGGGACGGGGGAGCTGCTCGTCGGCCCCATAGACTTGCATTAACCACGGAGCGTATTGCGCCTGGATAATGTGCAGGTGACTTTTCCGCGTCGGCGGATTCGCCGAGCGGTGAGGAGCGACGGAATCCATAGTTCTCTATGAGAACTGTGGATTACCGTAGTTACTGCGACGGATTGGAGTACGTGCAGTACGGCTCCAATCCGTCTCAGAATAAGCCGTGTGAACGGCACCTTATGAGCTAGCCGGAAAACCATCTCCCTCCATGATTCATTTACTATAGCCGTTCTAACCTTCCCCAATCCTATTTGGATCTTATTTTTTGCCTCAGAATCCTCTAATTCTCTCTCCCAGGACCCAAAACAAGTTTCCTTAACGTGGACAAATTGGCGATCACGAAGTTGTTTGTAATTACACGACAGAGAATCTAACTGGTCTACTTTTCCCATTAGGGTGTCAAATTGTCCTGGAGTCTCTGCCGCTGCTAAATTTTTGAAGTGCCTCTTACAGTAGGACATGCATTGCCCAAACTGAAAAATCTGACTACCCCCAACAGCAAATTTCTCCTTGAACTCAGGCCATGTCATGAATCTATTCTCTTTCTCATGGAACAGATCCTGTATCGAACGGATATTTTTATTCCTCCACTCCTGGAAGAACTTGTTTTCGCTCCCTGCAGGAAATGAGGGTAAATCCCATAGCGGGGCATACATGGGTAACGTATACAATTTCCTATTACTTTTCCAAGTGACTATGGTATCTTTTAGGACTACACTACGTTTGACTGATGTAGGAAGGTCTTTATACGCCGTGTATAAAAGTGACGTCAGTTTCCACGGGCTAGCCAACTGGTGCTCCAATTTCAAATTAGAAAAATAGGTACTTCCATTTATCCAATCCTTTACATGGCGCACCAGGGAAGCCAGATTATATAACCTGATATCGGGGAGATTCAAACCACCATCCGATTTATTTAGAGAGAGTTTTTTGTAAGCCATCCTGGATTGCTTTTTGTTCCAAGGAAGGCTACACACGCTGACGAAGTCTCTTTAGAGGTTTCCATGTATTGTATAGCCCTTTTAGCTGATGGTGTGCCACTGGTATTGGAATGCGTATATATATATATTATATATTATATATATATATATATTATATATATATATATATATATATACATACACCGCAACCATGCCAGTGGCACCCAGGATCACATTGTATTTTTCAGAAATGTTTTTTTGTGCAGAACTATACGTTGTATTTGGAATATATTGCTTTTAATCTATATAGGGAGGAATGGATGCCTCCATTTTGGTCTCTTGATCCCCGCCCACCTCCACAGGTTGTTATATCAGTACAGTATGCTTGCAAGGTTGGTGCTTTTTTATTTTGGATTATGGAGGTCTGTTGACCCAATGAGAAGTCTGAATTTGACTCTAGTGAGAGGTAAAAATAGAGTAGGACCACCCGTCTTGAGATCCCGTTGTAAGCCGGGAGTGGCTTAAGCATTTTTTGATCAAAACATGTGAACTAAGAATCTCAAGGTTTTTTCATGTAGTGTAGATATCATATATGCTTCTTTAGAGGTTTCCATGTATTGTATAGCCCTTGTGTGTGTCTGGTCTTTAATGAAAAAGTGCAGTTTATTCATTTATTTTTGTGATGTTATACATAGTTTATATACTTTACATAGTTACATAGTTTGCAAGGTTGAAAAAAGACAAGACGTCCATCCAGTTCAGCCTATTTTGCTAAAGTTTTGATCCAGAGGAAGGCAAAAAAAAAAACCCATGAGGTAGAAGCCAATTGTCCTCATTTGAGGGAAAAAATTCCTTCCCGACTCCAATCTGGCTATTGGAAAAATCCCTGGATCAACAACCCTTCTCCAGAATCCTGGTCACTATAACTTGTTATATTACTACACTCCAGAAATGCATCCAAACCCTTTTTGAACTTTGTTATTGAATTCACCATGACAAGTTCCTCTGCCAGAGAGTTCCACAGTCTCACTGCTCTGACAGTAAAGAATCCCTCTCTATGTTAATGTATAAACTTTCGTTCCTCAAGACGTAGAGGACGCCCCCTTGTTCTAGATACAGTCTTGGGTATAAATAAATCTTCAGCGAGATCTCTATATTGGCCCTTAATATATTTAAACATATTTATTATGTCCCCCAAAAGTTTTCTCTAAACAAAAAACCCCAAACCCTTGCTAATCTTTCGGGGAAATTGCTTCCACCATCCTTTTATAAATTTTTGGGTTGCCCCCATTGTCCCTTTTTAAAGCTCAAACAATGTTTTTCCTTCCTGGGGCCCAAAACTGTCCAAAATTTTCCCCATGTGTGGTCAAACCCAAAGGGGACTTTAAAATTTGGGAGAATAAGTTCCCCAACATGTGAAATCAAATGCCCCTTTTTTTAAAACCCCCCTTTTCCTTTTTCCCTTTGGCAGCTGCGGGCCCAAAAACGGGCTGCAACAATTAATTTTAAACCTGCCCAAACCAGGTTTCCCCAACCCTTTCCCTCCATTCATTTTTTAACCCCATTTTTTTTTTCCCTTTAACCCATTAATCATGAAAAAAAAATGGTTTTTTCCCCCCGGCCCATGTGCAAAACCTTGCATTTTTTGGGTGTTAAACCTCATCGGGCCATTTCTATCCCCAAACCTCCAATTTTATCCAACCCTTTTGAAAATAACACATTACCCCCTCTTTTGGTGTTGTTACTTTCCCAGATTTTTTAGTTTTGTCTCCCAAAACGATATTCTATTTGTGAAACCCAAGTGAAGATCTTAAATGAAAATGTTAAAGAGGATAGTGCCCAATACTAAAACCCTGGGGTACCCCCACTAGTAACAGGATCCAGTCTAATAGTACCTTTAAACACCCCCCTTTTGGGGTTTTCCAACTTTGAGCCATTTTGTTTAAACCCCCCTTGCACATTTTTTCCCCCCCAGCCCAAGCATTCTCCTTTTACTTCCCAAATTTTTTTTATGGGGGCACCGATCAAATGCTTTAAAAAAAACCTAAAAAAGGGACTTTTCCAGTGCCCACCCTGATCCAGTCCTGGGAACAATTTCCTCATAAAACCCTTTAAATAAATTTAAAGTTTGACGGGAACCACCCCTTCAAAAACCATGCGGAAGGGACGTTAAAACATTTTTTTTTCGGGAAAAGATCCCTCCGGGACACATCTTTTAAAAAAACCTTTCCCAAATATTTTACCTACAACGGGGTTTTAAACTTCCCCGGCAACAGTTTCCGGGAATCCTTTTGACCCCTTTTTGAATTTTTGGCCCCACTTTTGGGTTATGGGGCCAACCCTTTGGGGACTTTCCCCGTTATTAAAACAATCCATAAATATTAAGAATGGGGCCTATCTACCCACATTACTTAACCCCTTAAAAAATACGCGAGGTATACCGCAGGGCCAGTGTTTTGTCTATTTTAAATTTCCAAAGGGGGCCGGCACTTCTTCCGGGGTTTTAGACAAGGGAAACTTTTAAAAAGTTGGAATTTACCTCCTCCCTTTTCTCATCAACAGAAAGGTCATCCTCCTCAGTAAATACAGTTGGGGAAGAAAAAGTTTAAAAAATTTTCTTTCCCCCTCAAACGGGCCCTTTTTAAAAAGTTTTTCTCCCTCAGTACATTTTCAAGGGGCCCAAAAATTTTCCTTTTTTTTAAACTTTTTTCTAAATTTAAAATACAGGGACTTCCCCCGGGGGACATAACGGGTTTTGGGACTGTAGGTTCCTTCTTTAAATTTAAAATTTTTTTGTAAACGGAAAAAATAGATTTAGTACGGGATGGTGTGTAAAATTAAAACAGGTTAATTCCCCCATAGCAAAGGGAAGCAGATATAGTCCCCCAACAGGTTTAAAATCCCCCCAAAAGGGAGGTAAGGCCCCCAAAAGGGATGGGCCCCCATAGGGAGGGATAAATAGGGCCCTTTTTTAAAAAAAAAACAAAAAACCCGAATCACCACAGTCCCCCCTGCTCACCTCCCCCCTTCCCCCACAGGGCCCTGATGTCATCAAAGGGCCCCTCAGGGACGTGATGAAATTGCAAACCGCCTTCCCAGACCCCGGGAAAGGGCGCAGGTCGCTTTTCGGCCTTCCCGATTTTTGTTTGGGGGAAACAGGGGAAAAAGGGGTTCAAAATACCGAAACGTCCCCCCCGGGGCCCAGGACACGGAAGGCCCGGACCCCGAGGGACCGGAGAGCCCGCTGTATGCCTCCTAGGAGTCCTTTTCAGCTGCAAAGATTGGGTGACAGCGCCCGGGCCCCCGCAGTGGGCCCGGGGGTTGTCAGCCCTTTTCCCCACTTGCATTGTTTTTGGTCCCCCTTCCAACTAGGGACAGACTAAGTCAAACGAAGCAAGTCGGGACTGCCTTAGTTTAAAAAAAATTTTTGGGAAAACTTTTACTTTCTATTGGGAATAAAGTCTTTCCCCGCTTTCCCGTTTTTTCTGCCCTTAAAAACATTTTTTTTCATCTTTTATTTTTTTTCTTTATAGCTTTTTTTAAAAGGCCCCTTCACTCCCCCTTTTTAGTAGCTGAAAAGCTTTCTTTTTGTTTTTTTTTTGCCTCCTTTACATCCTGTTGATCCCCCCTTGGGTTTTCCTGTTTTTAATTAATTTTTTTTTTTCCATAAGGGATTTACCCATCACCCGGTGGGCCCCCTAAGATTTTTTTTAAAAATCTCCCATTTTTTTACACCTTTTCCCATTTTTACGGTTTTCTAACAGGTTAAAAAATTTCCTTCCTTTAAATTTCCCGTGGTTTTTTTGGCTCCCTGACAAAAAACCATTTAAGGGGTAAAAGGGAAATTTATTAATTTAAAGGGCACTAAGCCCTAAAGGGGCCCCTAACCTGAACCTTTTTTACCCGGGAGGTCCTATTAGTCAATATTAAGTCAGAAGGCCTTTCCTCTATCGTTCCTGCCCCAAAATTTGGGAAATGTAATTATCTTTAGTTATAGACAAAAACATTGTTTCCTTTGTGAGAGCTACAGTTTCAGATTCCCAATTTATGTCTGGTATTTTAAATTTTGCCCATAATAACAACCTCATTCTATTAAATTGCTTTATCTATTTGCCTAGAGCATATCTTCCATGGGTTCTGTTATATTTTGGGGGCCAATAGCAAACTCCTGTTAGAATTAATTAACTGTTATTAACCCCATGTATATTTAACCCATAATGATTCCACCTGTTCATTACCTGTACCTATATCTTCCCGCAGTGTTGGCTTCAGACGGATTTTACATAGAGACATACACCTCCCCCCTTCTGGTGTTTATGGTCACTTCTAAATAGATTGTAACCCTGTAGGTTAACCCCCAGCTCGTGCTCTCTCCACCCCTGTCTCCGTTATTCCCACTAGTCATATTTTTTCTTCAGCAATTAATAATTCTAGTTCATTTATTTTGTTGATCAGACTCCTGGCATTGGTCAACATGTAATTTATAGATTTTTCAGTTTTTATTCCTTTCTCCCTGATCTTTTTAACTATTGCTAACCCCCTCCCTCCACTCCCTGATTTATTACTAATTCCCAGCTCTCTATCTTCACCATCTTGCACGCTATATGTGTAGTTACCCTCCCCCCCAGTCCCTGTTTAAATATTCCTCCAGCTTCCTAGCCATTTGTTCCCCAATACAGCTGCACCCTCCCCATTTAGGTGCAGCCCATCCCTAGCATAGAGTCTGTAGCCAAGACAATAGTCAGCCCAGTTCTCCAAAAACCCAAATCCTACACCAATTTTTGAGCCACTTATTCACCTCTTTAATCTCCTCTGCTCTCTGTGTGGCTGTGGAAAACAAGGTAATATTACTGCAAATATTACCCTGGAGGTCCTCGCCTTGAGATGTTTGCCTAAGTCCCTGAAAACATTTTTAAGGACACTCCACCTACCTCTAACTTTGTCATTGGTGCCAATGTGGACCACGACAGCTGGATTCTCACCAGCCCCACCCAGTGTTTTGTCAAGTTTTGTCAATACAGGTTCTAGATACAGCTTCAAAGAAGGCCAATCAGTCAGGATACAATGCAAATTTATTTAACATAGGAATCAATCAATTATGATAAACTGGTTACAGAAAATAGTGTGACATTGGGTACAGTTTTGCTAAATATCTATTTACAAAGGTTAAATACTTACAAACTTCACCTACTCGGGGCTTATAACAACATCACCTGTTTTAGGACTTCACCAGAGATCTAATGCGAAAAGCGTGGGAATCCAGGAGGGACTTCAACTACCGCCCAAACGTCCTTAACGCTGGGTACAAGTTGTTCAGGTCCTTATAAGTCTTAAACAAAAACATAGGCAGGATTACAACCTACTATTGGTGGTCACTTATGAGTACAGAGTTCTTTTTATGACCTCATCCTGTACCATGAAGGCCAGCTCCCTGATGTCTAAGATAAGGAATACAGGATCACACCAAAACCGACAATGAGGCCCTACATTACGTCGTGCAAATAAAGCCAAGTGAGTCTACAGGCTTGAGAGATGAACAAAGTATGCAAAGCTTGTTGATTATAGCTTGTGATAGAACAATAAAAATTATAATTAGCTTAATATACAAGAAATGGAAATTATGATATCAAATAGTCACATATTTCATTAGCACTACACTCGCATCTCGCACAGCAGTATGGACCCTCGAACTGTTGGTCAAGGATGGCATACATTGCACAGGTTGTGCACCAGACAGCATTGTCAAACATGGAACTCATGGGGAAGTTACAAAAATGATATACAGATACAAATATGAAAAATCTGTATAATACTGCCCTTTCTAAAAGCCCCAAATCTAAAGTCCCCCAATATTAAGTACCACACTTAAGCAAAACGACACACTTAGACAAAAAGACACACTTGTATGCTCGGATTACTAGCTAGGCTACTTAGCTTTTAACCCTTTGATCCAAACATAGCAGCAGCGAGCAAACTCTCCTTGAGAAGGCAAAACACGATACAATCATATTTGCTCCGACAAGGCAGACCTGGACAAGCACCTCCTGGATCCGAGGACGACATTTCTCCAATTGGGATAAAGACCAAAATTGATGGAAAACCAAATAAACAAAGCGGCAATCATCAACAGAGACAATCTACTTACATACAAAGAGACCCAGAATGAAAAAGGAGTTTTTGCAATCATCTCACTCACTCTCACATCTCACTCACCTCTCCCCTGTGCCATTGTTGTTAGCATTTGGCATTGTACTTTGGTCTTAACAAATAAGTTTTAAAAATAAAAAGTCAATGGAGCATCTTAGTTATGAGAGAGGTTATAAAATTGAACTTAAGTATCCTGAGAAATGACGGCTCTGGGGGGACATGATACATTATATAAGTAATAAATGGTCCCTACAAAAAGTATGGGGAAAATGGAATTTCATTTTAACCCCCTCAAAGACAAGGGGACAATCCCATCCGGCTGGAAGGAAAAAATTATTCAATCTCCAGAGGAGAAAAGACGTTCTTCACTGTAATAATTGTAAATCTGTGAATAGCTGCCTGAGGATTTGGTCACAGGAGGAAACATTTGGGCGTTCAAGAAAGGCTGAGATAACTACCTGAAATCGAAAAATAAATAATGCGTACATACAATGTAAAAGAGAGCAGGATTCCTCTGTGCGGCTGCCCTGGAGTCAGAGATGGGGTCTCCCTGACAGATTGGTTCTTGCCATTTTACCGACCCTTTGTTGAACTTGATGGACACTGTGTCTTTTTTTCAACCATACTGTTGTACACTACCGTTGAAAAGTTGGTACACTTAGATATTTCCATATTTTTGAAAAGAAATCAGTTATTTTTCAATGAAGCGAAACATTAAATGAATCAAATACAACACCTATAACATTGTTAATGTGGTAGATGACTATTCTAGCTGCAAGTGTCTGTTGTTAATGCAATAGTTCTAACATAGGTGTTTAGATGCCTATTTTCCAAGAACCATCCACATACCCAGTGCTCTAATGGTACATTGTGTTTGCAACTGTGTAAGAAAGCTATTTATATTTTGAAATCCCTGTGCAAGTATGTTAGCACAGCCTATAAACATTTTGTGATTAGAAGAAGCTAGAACAACTGACCTACAGAGCTAGATTGAGAACCTGCGAGCATTACAATAGATGTAGGTCTCAGATTAAACTCGCAAATGGCCAGAAAAAGAGGACTTTCATGTGAAACTTGACAGTCTATTCTTGTGCTGAGCGATGAAGGTTATTCCATGCGATAAATTACCAAGAAACTGAAGATTTCCTGCAACGGTGTGTACTACTCCCTTCAGAGGACAGCACACAACATGCTAACCAGAGTAGAAGAGAAGTTGCTCACTGGCAACAAGACAAGTACATTTAATCTCCTAGTTTGAGAAATCGACCCTCACAGGTCCTCACTGGCGCGTTCATTAATAGTACCCGCAAAACGCTGGTCAACGTCTACTGTGAAGAGGAATTCCGGATTGCCATTGGCCTTCAGGGCAGAGTGGCAAAGAAAAACCTTATCTGAGACGGGCTAATAAAAGGAAAAAGATAATATGCACAGAGAACACAGACTTGGACATCAGGAAGATTGGAAAAAGTGTTATGGGACAGAACGAATCGAAGTTTAGAGTGTTTGATCACATCAGAAGGAACATTTGTGAGATGCAGGAATAACCTGAAAAGATGCTGCAAGAGTGCCTGAAAGCCACCTGATCGATAGCATGGTGGAGGTAAGTATGGGTCTGGGGTTGCTTTTGGTGATGTAATAAGTGGGAGATTTTTAACTGGCAAGAGCCCTATTTTACTTTTTGTACCAGGGCCCAAGAAATTGAACTTACGCCTCTGCTTACAAGTTTTGTACATGTGATATATGTAGTGGTAGCAAAAACATCCAAATGAGGAAAATGAAGGTTCAGGTGGCAGGAGCATAGTTATAGGAAGTGCATCAGTAGCAGACGCTATGGGGCCCTGCATTCTGAGGGTGCCCAAAAGCCCCTTATTACAACTTAAGACAACACCATTATTGAGGCACATGATACGAAGGGGGTGGGGAGCATTTCACTTTTTGCACTAGGGCCCAAGAACTAGAACTTACGGCTCTGCAGGCTGGACTAGATTTGATGGCAATACCATTGGTGGCAGCAAGACCACATGGCAGTGGGGAACCCAGACAGATGGGGAGAAGCTGTAATTAATGGATCGATAACATTATACTGATTCCTTGTAACCACGTAGTGAAGAAAATGTGTCAGATAGTGAAAGAGAAAAATTGAGAGGATAAAATACTAAATTACTTTCAATGGCTAACTGAAAAGATGAGGAGGAAAGCTTGCAAGCAGCAAGGGTTCCAGTTCATCAAGATTAGATGGCAATACTATTGGCGGCACCAAGAACATGCCAATGGGAAACATCGAGGTTTAGGATAACAGGACTAAGTATGTTTTGTGGTAGTACAGGTGGAGGCATTTAAAAAATAAAGATCTGGATGGCTACACAGAGAAGAGTAAGAATGTATGCAAGTTGCACAATCCAAGGGGACATACATGTGTATATTTCCAAAATAAATTGAGCCGTAAGACTTTGTAAATCTAGCTGTTGGGCAGGCATAGAAACAATGTGTAGAAGAGCAGCACAGCCACCTAACAGACATGAGATTTAAATCTAAATACATTTTGTATTTCACATAGTCAAAAAGACGTGCTGCAGTTGCCGGGCCAGTGACCATCGTGGCATAAACAGGGGTAACAGAATGGTCAGAGATCCAGCGCTTGATTTTCTTTTTTGAATATCAAACAATTCCACGATTTTGTCAGGGGAAAGACGATACATGAGTCCAGTTATCACTCCCTACCAAAATCCTGCATACTGTCAATTTGTGTGTGTGAAAGGAAAATTGCTCACTTTGTATTGTAACCGTGGATTCATGTAGGGTAATTGCGCCGTTCAATCTTTTATTACCCAGATGCATGTGATCATGTTGCAGGTGTAATGTAAGCATTCCAAGCACTAATGTTGAGATACTGCGAATCTTTACAAGCCTCGGCTCGAGAGGCACAATTGGGATCTTTGCTCTTCTTTCCTGTAATCTTGCCAACCTCTTACCACTAAAGGGTAATCAGTACCAGTGGTGAACTGCTGTCCTGCTCCAGCCCTCTACCTAGAACCACCGCCTAAAGAAGGCTTATACAATTGTGAAACAGTCGGGCCTTCTACATCCTCCGTCGAGTAAGGCTCCTCCTCCTCCACACAGCTGGGATTGCTGCCACAGAGTGCCTAACGCTTAATTCCAGTAAAAATATAACCAAACGTCAGGCTGACAAGCGCATCGTCCCGACTACACATTTTGTGGCCTCTACAAACCTGCCAAGGATGGTGCAGAGAAGCCTTCATCTGTCCTCCCACTCTCTATGGGTGAACATCCCCGAGGACTCAACCAACTGCTTCAGTCAGACCATTGTCGTGCATTTCAGTACTGCAATAAATGGAATACATCGTTGCCCTTACATATCGCTGGACATGTGGAAGGGTGGAATTCCGCTATTGCCAATCACATAGTCAGGACGGTTGATGGGGAGTGCCAGATCACTCTGCAACTGCTGCTAGTCGTGCCGTAAGCAGGTGCGAAGCGCCCGGAAGTGTGAGCTAAGCAGTGCTGAGGAGTTGGCACAGCCAAAAGCCCCTACTCCTCTCTCCAATTTCCCAAACCTCAGACTCCCCTCATACACGGAGCATGTTTAAGGGATAAGTTTTTTAAAGACTGTAGTAAAAATGGTAACATTCAGGGCTGTTTCACCAGTCTTTATGATAACAATCATCAAGCTTAGATGTAGGTAGAACATAACTGACAATCAAAAGGGATTACAATGTTTGATCCCTTGGAAACACTTTGTGGGTTGAATAAAAAGCTGTATTGTATCCAAGAACAGACTGCACCAACATTTGGGGATTGTGTAGAAAGAGACCTGGGATCTAGATTTGTCAAGATATGGCTGTGGATAATCTGATTCAGAGCCCAAATGGATTCAGCAGCATTGAAAACCTAAAGTGGATTCCCAAATACTAAGTAAAATATTAAAAAATTAACATTTTGATTTTAGGCGCAAACATAACAATGCAGTTAAGGAAAAGAATTTTGCAAGAACAAGCAGATGCAAAATACTTGATATGAAGCCTGAAAGTCACAATTCAAAACATTGGGTTTCCCCCTTTTTTTTACCCAGTGTTTAAATAAAATTTTTGGATAAAAAAAATTTAGAAAGCAAAAAAAATTTTAAAAAAAGGCCAAAAAACGCAGGGACAATTTTTGGAGTTGAATTTTTTCTGAGAAAAAAAGTATTTCCTCCATCAGGTCCCGCTTTTTTTTGCATGACCTCACCCTCAGATCTCATCATTTCCGGTTAGAGAAAAGGCCTCTTACACCTAACTTGGGTTGGGGGAAAAAAGGGGGGTGACCACAGGGGCAAAAATCTCTTAAAAAATGTTTAGGGATAAAAAGGGGTTGGGCCTTTAAAACAGTTTTTGATGAAAAAGGGTTTTAAATTTTTTAAATTCTTTTAAAAACAGATAAAAGTTTTTGCTGAAAAACTGTTAGGGCCCCTGGAAACAGAATTTTTTTTTCCCCCGGGGGAGCGCTTTTCATTTTCGCCATTTTATTTAAAATTTAAACTTTTCCCTTTTGATAAGGCTGAAGATTTTTGGGATTTCGAGCACTGGCAAAACCCAATTTCCCCTTGCTCTTTGCACTGCATCAAACTAAATAGACCAACTTATTTTATTTAAGTTGGGAGGCGTAGTCGGGTCCCTTTTTAGGAAAGACTTTTACTTCTGAAAAATAAGGGACGGGTTCAAAACCAGCCCCCGGGGCTAAGAATCCTTTGAGCCTTCCCCAAAAGACAAATTTTAAGAGAGTTCCTTTTTGGGAAAAATTTTGCACAACCAGGTTCATGACGGTTTTAAAGAAAAGGATTGTTTTAAAGGGGTTGTTCACTACAAAAGATTGGCCCTTTTTTTGGTTTTAAAAGGGGTCTTTCCCAAAAAAGTCACTTTGTATATGTGGTTCCCATTTAACAAATGTCCCACCTATTTCCCAATAAACCCCCCCTTTTTTATGGGCCTGCATCAGCCCTCAGGTATATTAAACTTTCCCGACCCCGTTTGACTCTCCCTTTGGCCGGGCCACCCCTGGTCGCTATAACTAAAGACCTGGCTTTCTTAAAATGGGAGCCTTTTGGGAAAACCCGTTTTAAACCAAAAAAAGACCCCGAAATT
>JAODAL010055528.1:0-23893 GCA_025379985.1 Phyllomedusa bahiana
GAAACGCTTAAAAAATGTCTACATCCCTGAGCATGACTATAATGTAAGAAAGATCCAAGGGGGAGCGTGCAGCCCTCGTTATTGACCTTGAACTGGTTATACATTAAGTTTAAGAAGAATGATTATGACTCCCAATGTTTTTTTTTTTCATGGTTTGGGAGATAGCAGCCTCATGTAAAAAGCAAATCCCTAGAGTTCGGGGGAATTGAAATTCGGTACCTTTGCTATGTAAAGTTCTGCACGCTTTGACATTTCTATTCATTATCTTCCATCACCATAGAGATTGGGTTTTGGGAAACAGGGTTACGTTTTTTATAAGGGTTTTAAAAATATAATACAATTTAAAGGGGTAACCAAATAAAAATTTACATCATCACTCCCCAGTCAAAAAGACTGATAAAGGGCAAAGACGCATTCATCTTTGGCAAATACAGAGTAACAAGACTTCATTTCGTCTTCCTGGTTTGCAAATTCCAACAAAAAAAAATCCCCAAAATTGTTATGGCTAGAAAAAAGAGCTTTGGGTACACGAGCTTTATTTGCGTTTGGGTGTTACTTGAGTTTATCGCTTTGAAGCTTTTGAAAAAGTTGAGACATGAAAAATGATAAAGCTGTGTCACTGTTGCTGCTCTTTTTTGGTGGGCTGCGACTTCCGCTAGGGTAGAGCAGAAAGAGCTGCTAAACCTTACCGTTCTTTAAAATTTTGGGTTTGGGGACCTAACATACGGGTAAAAAAAAAAGTGATAACATGCAAAAAAAGAAAGTTTATACACACCGGGCCACATGTATGAAATTTTTGGGTCTAAAACCACCTTTTGCCCATAGTAACCTATGGGAAAAAAAGTGATTTTAACAAAAGGTTCTATGTGGCCCATTATATTTAAATGAAACTATATAGTCCTTTAAAGGGCTATTCTTCCCAAAATTTTATAATTTGTTCACGGGATTTGCCATAAATGTCTGTAGTTGCAGGTCTGGGAGTGGGATTCCCCTTTCATCTCAAGAAGGGGGACTCCGAAGTTGTGCCAAGTAAAGGGAGTTTTAAATTTCAGAAACTGACCTTTGAGCACATAAATGAGAACATGCTGCGGACGTAACAAGGGGGGGTAAAGAACCCTCATCCCAAAGATGGGTGCGTTCTCAAAGGTGGGGCCAATCTATCAGACCTTTAGGTTATCCAAGCATTGCCCTTTAAAATGGGAAAGATGGGAACACCCCCAAAAAAAACCCCCGTAGTGGGAAAATAAAGGGAAAATTTTTTAGAGATAACAATAGTTAACAGAGAAATTAAAATTTTCAGAAAATTTCCCTGTTATGAAATTTATGTTCATTTTAATTTGTTTTTACCAAAAAAAAACTTGTTTTTCCCCTGGATTTTTCCGTTGATTTTTTTTTTTTAAATATATGAATACTGAGAAAAGCTAAAGGTTATTTCAAGAAACTCCAAAACCCCTCTAAAAACCTTGAGTGCGCATATTGGGCACCAAAAGTGAGGGGGGGTGGGAGGGGTTTCCCAATAAAAAAAAATGAAGACCTATTTTGAGAAAATTATGTGGTCCAGCTATAATAGGAAGTTCAATGGTACAAAAGAAAACACAGCACTAAATTTCTAACGAAAAGCCCAAGGGTTTTTTTGGAGTTTTAAATAGGAAACCTTCCCAAGCAGACTCCATTAGTGACAATAAGGCCTTTTTTTATTGCAAAATGCTGCGGGGCTATTTTTCAGGGCATCTTAAAAGGGCATCAACTTCCTTGATAACAAAGCTTCGGGCTGATGGTATGCAACCGCAAGCTGTCTTTTTGGACATAAATGCCAGGAAAAGTCTTAATTTGGATACAACATAAGTTTTGAATGTAGTCCGAGCTCTCGCACACTGTTAAAGAGCAAATACACCCAGTGTAATTTATGTGAATCTGTAAACGAATTTTCCAGCAGCATTTTTGTAATTTAGGTGACTCCTGCATACGGGGAAAGCCATTCCAGGGTAAAGGTTTCCTTAGGAGAGCACCATAAAGGGGCAGGGTGACTTTTTGGGGTGCAGTGCACCATGGGGAAAAACAAAAAGACAACAGTTTAAAACCAAAATTTCCCCCCACTAATAAAAAAACCCATCTGCAGGTTTTTCTCACTATCTACATAAATAGAAAAAACCCCCCCCTTTTTGGTCAATTAGGAACAAAATTATTATATTTGCTAAAGCCCGAATAATGAGAGAGAGAATTTTTTTTTTAAAGGCATTTTTATTTCTTTCTGAAGTCAAAGGTTTACATACACTAGGGTTACTCGCCTTTTAAAAAAAATTGGGACAAACCCTAGTGATGTCATGTCTTTGGGAAATTTAAATTGGGTTTTTTAGCAACACTGAGTTAAATTTGAGCACATTGGGGGGTATTTTAAACCACCAAAAAACCCCGCTTTGGTGTAACATCCTGGGGAAAACTAAAGAAACAGCCAAGATTAAGAAGAGAATTGGGACTTTTCACAATCTGGGTCATCCTTGGGGGCAATTTCCGATACCTTAAGGTTCATTCATATGTACAGAAATTTTTCACAAGTACAAAAAAATGGAATGTCCAGTCATCATACCGTCAGCAAGTATGATTCTGTGCTCAGAGATGAAATTTCTTTGGTTCCCAAAATGAAATCAACCCAAAAACAAGGCAAAAAGGGCCTTGTGAAGATGCTGACGGAAAACTGGGAAATTTGGGGCTTATCCAATTTAACGATACTGTATAACCGGGGAAAAGGGCCCCTTCCAGAAGAAGTAAACCCCCAAAGAACAAAAAAAAGCCCGTTAATTTTGAAAATGCACACAGGAACAAAGACCTCATTTTGAGACGTGTAAGTGGTCTGACAAAACTAAAATTAACTGTTTGGGCCTAATGAAAACGTTACGTTTGGGGGGAAAAAGGGAGAAGCTTGCAAGCCTAAGAACACCACCCCAACTGTGAAACACGGGAGTGGCAGCATCATGTTGTGGGGTTGTTTTGCTACAGTAGGGACTGGTGCGTTTCAGAAAATAGATGGCAGCATGAGAAAAGAAGATTATGTGGCAATACTGAAGCAACATCTCAAGATATCATCAAGAAAGTTAAAGCTTTGGCGGAAATGGGTCTTCCAAATGGACAATGACCTGAAGCATACTGCCAAACTGGTTACAAAGTGGCTTAAGGAGAACCAAGTAAATGTGTTGGAGTGACCATCACAGAGCCCTAATCTCACTTTTCAAAGTGAGTGGTTGGGCATCAGTTCTTTAAAATGTATGGCCCCCTTAGCTTGAAGCCCCTTGGCTCTAAGGAAAAGTCTGTAATATCCACCATGTTCTATGTATAATACCAGTAACCTCTTTAGTTGCAGAGGGTCCTTGGACCACCATCAGCCCCAACCTCTGCAACCTCTTGATATAATGCCATGGACCCCCCAGTACCACTGCTATCACGTATACATATTATGTGTATCAATATAAATGAAGATGACTATTAGGCAAGCTGGTGCCCAAGTGTTCTTTTGCACCATGGCATTTTCAGCTGGAAACATTGTATCTTCATATTATCTGGAGTCAGAGATCACGGCTGAGAGCGCCGTCTTGTCGAGATAGAACTGGTTCTTACTAACTCCCCAACTCCGAGCTCTGTTTACTGATCACATTGCTGATATGTGTTTCATGCGCATGAAACGTCAACATTTTAGAGAACATGGACTGCTGCTTCCAAGGACAGCCATGCATATTCTACCGCTGTAATTACTCTTACTGTAATGACAACAACTGATATCCGTCTGAATCGTACGGGGAATCCCAAATTCATAGGTAGCAAGAAAACGGAACCAACATATACCTCCTATTTTGTGTAAACTTACATAACAAGCTGATTTTGCACATTCTTTGCATTACAGTTGTTGTATAGATTTTGAGCTCTTTATGGTATTTCGTCCATTTAATATACTGCTGTGATAAAATTTGTGCTGGTTGCCGTTGGAGACAGACAGCAGTTTAGCTCAACCGTGCTGTCAGACATGTGAGCTTTAGGCTAGGTTCACACGGCTTAACTGCGGGACGTAGTCTCAGAAAATCTGTGTGGACTACAACACGGATTTTCAGTTGAGGTCTATGTGGATGGATTTTTGATGGTTTTAAAAAACCAAATGAGTGTGAATTGATGCTTTTCAGGTGGATAGACCAAAGAGTGTCTGTCTCTCTTGGAGGACCCATCATTACTGTTCTTCATTTCCCCTGTGGGGGTGCTGCAGGGAAATTGAACACTGGCTGCCAGGTTCCTTTATAGACTTCAGCTCATTTTTAGGGGTCTCCGTAAATTAGATTTATTTCTGGGGTTCTTAACGCAATTTGTAGGTTGTAACTAGGTAGATTATACCTTCATGAGCCTGGACAAGCTGGGTGACAAACAGTGACGTAGCTCTAACCATTACTGTATTGGTGTTCGTCTATTTTATCGCTTCATTAGTCATTCTACCCAAAATTTTTTTAAAATTTAAGCTTCAGAGACCTATAATTAGTGGGGTTTTGGGGGAAAAGAATGATTTTTCATACCCGATTATGTAAAATACTATATTTCTTCCTTCTCCCCCTTTCCCAAAATTTGGGATTTTTGTTTGGTTTAAATGAAGCAGAGGGAAATGAAGCCCTGGGTGACATTTTTTAACGAGGGGAAATGTTCGCACCTAGTGAAGGGAATGGCCCCCTATGTTTCTGAAACGGCTGGGGGAGGGGTTGGGGGCATCGCCCCCCAAGGGTCGGGTTCCCATTTTCACCCGGGAAAGGTGTTTAACTCCATGGGAAAGTTAGTTGCCCCAATCCCAGCCCCCCGCTCTTCAGGAAAAAAAGGACGCTCTTTACAGATAAAGGAACGCTATTTGTTAGTAAAAACCTTTTAAAAAACTCTAGAGAATTCCCTGGTACGGGAAAACCCCACCCATCACATCAGCTTTTTTACCCCAGACCCCATCCATAAACCTGACATTTCAGTGACATCTCCAAATGATTAGTTAAAATCAGTGCGCCTAACACCATGAAGGGCATTAATGAGCATGTTCACCTGGGGGCTTTAAAAAGGGAATAGAAGAATATCCGCATAAAAGGGTTAAAAAATTTTGTGTATCCTTTAAATTATCCCGACCCTTTGATTTTACATCCTTTTTAATTTTTTACCCCGAGTGCCCTAAACTATTGTGCGGTGCGGGCCAGTCCCAACATTATTTACCCTGTTTGTTCCTGAGGTAAAACCCGGGGTTTTATAACCCCAGAGTGACCACTTTCCTGGGGGATGAAAGTCACGTTTAATCTTTAATTTTTTTCCCTTGAAACCCCGGAGACGATTTACATCCTGTTTTTATCCTCCAGAGCTGCACCACTTTTCCCTGCTGGGGGCCGTTCCCTGGTACAAACATTATTTAATCCTGTACTGATCCGGGGTTTTAAAAATCCGTATTAAACCCCGGGGAGCTGCACTCACTATCGCGGGTGATCACTGTGAAATTTCCATTACTTATCCTGTCCCTGACCCTGAGTTACATCCTGTGTTATCCCTCCAGAACTGCCCCTCACTACCCAGCGGGGTTGAAAGGAGGGTGTCCCAACTTCCTTATCCTGTATTTGACCGGGGAGTTCCCTCCTTTATTTTTTTTATTAAAATTTTAAAAAAAACCCAATAAAAAAATACAAAACTTCCCCCAAAAAATATCTAAAAAAATCCCACAGCCAATGCACCTCATTACGGCTTTACAAATTTCTTTCCCGGTCCCCAGCCGAACACCCCACCCCCCCCACAAAGCCAACCCTATTTAAAAAATTTTACACTACTAAAATTTACCAAACAAAATTTAAAACAAACCCAAGATCCCCGGGCCCCGGTAGTACAAAACAAAAAAAAAAAAAAAACAAAAAAAAAAAACCCCACCACAATTTTTTTTTTCCTTCCTTCCCCAAATTAAAAAAAAAAAAAAAAAAGGGGGACACCCAACACCAAACCCACACCACTAAATTTTCTTTTTGTTTTTGGGTTTTCTTTTTTTTTTTTCCCCCATTTTCCTTGGCCCCTAAAACGGGCCCCCCGGCTTTCCCTTTGCCCCCCCCACTGTAACGGCCTTCCCAAGAATCAGTCCGGGATTTTTTTTTTTTTTTCCCAAAAATGCCCCCAAAAGGGGTCCTCAAAGTCCCAAAACCCCCCAACCCCCAAACGAAACCCCCCCCCTTTTTCCCCACCCCCCAACCTAACCCCAAAACCCCAATCCCCAACAATATAAAAAACAAAAAAAAATTCAAAATAAAATAAATACAAGAATATATACAATAAAAAAAACCAAACAAAACATCAGACTTTCCAAAACACACCAAAAGGGCCAAGTTCGGCGCCTGCAATCCCTTTTAACTCACACAGCCCCAAAAACCAAAAAAAAAAATCCTACTGCAGAATCAGCCCACCACCAGGAAGGGAGCCCGACAACTAGGGTAGCCCAAAGGCAAAGCCCCCCCAATGGAAAAGGCTCTAACTGCCCCCGACCTTCGTACTCCAGAGAGGCACCCTTCCCACCGGGTTCACCGAGAATGTTTCAAAACCCACCTAAATCCAGGGGGAGGGTTTTCCGCTTTTGGCGCGATATAAGCACCCCCCGCGTGGGGGTGTATTACCTGCCCACTAAGCTAACAGAAAAAAACGTGCCCCGGGCCCCCGACCCCCTTTTTTCCCTGAATGCCGTTTAGGGCCCCCTTTCCCCCATGGGAGAGCCCGGGCCGGGCCGGGGCCCACCAAAGGGGATTCCCCCCCCCGGGTGTAAAACCCTGTGTTAAAAGGGAAAAGGGAACCCCGGGAATTTGGTCCTGCTCTCCACGGGCCCAAAGGGCCCCCCCTTCCCGCGAGGACACCCCCCGGTCCTCAGAGCTCCTCACTTCAATTTTTCCTCACACCCCGCTTTCCCCTGGAAGCAGCCCCAAGCCAAGCCCCAAAAACCCTTCGAGGGGCCTGATAAATTCAAAAGTCCAACCCAACCTTCCAGACCCCGGCTTGGGCAGCCCCTGGGGGCCCAATTTTTCGGAAATGGGTAAACAAAAACCCTTTTGTAAAGGGTTTTTCCTCACGGGTTCCGGATTTCCCACACCCCCAGACCCCACCGACACAAAACCCTTTTCCGAACCAGGGCAGCGTAGGTGGGAGATGCCCAAGAGGCGGTGCGCAATTTCCTTCATTTTTGCCCCCCTTTTCCCCCAAAATTTTTCCGGGAAAAAAGGGCCCCAAAAAACCATCCCCGACGGGAAAAATACCCACGGAGAGCCCCTTTTTCCCAGAGGTCTGGCAGGTTGATCAAATTTAAAGGTGTTCCCCGGGAACACCACGGGGTTGGGCCCCAACCCAAACCCTCCTATTCCCCTCGTCGGTAAGTAACCCCCTCTTAAACTGGGTTTTCACCTTTTCCCCCCAAAACCCTCTGGAAAAAACAGCCTTTTTTAAAAAAACCCGAGCCCAAAAAGGGTTTCTGGCAAAAGCACCCCACTCCCCAGATACAACAGAAAAGGGGGCAGAATTTTTTTGAAATTTAACCCTTTCCCGGGGTTTAAAAACCCAACCCTTCCATTTTTCCCCCTTCTGAGGGGAAAATTTAAAGCCTGCTTTTCCCAGTTTTGAGTGGGATAACCCCTTGGCCCAAAATTTCTTTTTTTCCGGGAGATTTTTTGCCAAATTTCCTGGGGCTCTGGAAGGGTGCCCGGGAATCAAATCAGGATCCCCCCCTCCCAAAGAGACTCTAAACATTTACCCCAGTTGATTTTGGGAACCCAAAAGACTCTGAGTAGTTCTCCCCTCTGACAGCACCCACCCCCGCCTCCCCTGCGAGGGACAGAAGATGGTTACCATCCCGTAACCCACCAAACCCTCAGATTGGCCCCGGACCCCCCGGGTCCACCCCGACCCCCGCCCCGGCCCACAATCCATCCCCCCAAAGGAAAAGGATCGATCCCCAAAACCCATAAGTAGGGGGCTAAAGGCGGAAAAAACCCCCGGGGGCGCCCCCAGCCCCCACCTAAAAAGGGGGCCCAATAAAACCCTTTAAACAAGGGGGGGAAAACTCCCCCCCCCTGGGTAAAAGGTTTTTTAAGGGCCCTAAAAAAACCTCCCCGGCAGGAAATTTAGGGGGAAAAGGGACCAAGGTACCATGGTTAAAAGATCAAACGTTTTTTCCCCGGCCCAAAGGACAGCAGGTACCCCTTCCATGCCCCCCGCCCTCCCCTGCCCACAGTTCCCCGGAAACACTGGGACACACAAGCGTCTGCGACCTGGAACAGACAGGGCGGGGCCCCCTGAAAAGGGTGGGGGGGCAAACTTCCCCAAACCTTTTAAAACAGCACCTTTGCCAAAAATTTTTCTGGTCCACTTTTGAGAGCGCTTTTGGGACGCCAAACCCAAAATGGGAAGGATTTTTCCCCCTTTACAAAAGGGCCCAAAAGCTGCCCTCCTCATTGATTTGGAAAGAATGCCCTGCGGAGAGACCACCTTTTATTCCCTTTCAGCCCAAGGGGGGGGCCCAAAGGGGGTTCCTTAAAGGGCTTATAAAACCCCAGATTTTAAAAAACCGTCCCTGGCGTTTTTTTGGGGGGGGCGACCTTTTCCAATCGCCAGGCTGTTTTCCTCACTCTGATCTTTTTTCTGTAAAAACCCTAAAGAGGGGGGTTACCCCCGGGGTTTCAGGAACATTTTCCCGGGGGGAAAGCCGACATCCTATCCCGATCAAAAAACCCTCCTCCATTGGGGTGGGGAGTAGTAGGGAATCTGACGCCCCCAAAGACCCCTAAACTAGACTTCTCAGGGCCCCCCCGTACTATAAATCGGGTCCAGACCAAAAATTTTTCTATTCACTGAAAAATCTTGCTTTTTCTGAAGGGTTTGGGCGAGGGGGTTACCCCCATAACCCCTCCAAAAACCAAAAAAATGCGTGTCTATCAACGGGGAAAAACCCCTAAATGAGCAAGGACTTCACTTTTAAAGATCCCCTTTGGGCGGTACCCCCGCCCGGACAAAGCCCCTTCAAAGTTTCCTCCTCGATTTGGTACCAGGCAAATACCTCCCAAGGCTCCTGAGGCCGAAAATGGCAGAAAAATTTGGGGACCCCTTTTGGTTTTAAACATCTCCCCCATCACCCTTATTCCCGCACAAAACCCATCAATGGTACCTGGCTCTAAAAAAAATCCCAAAGGACCCGTCTGATCTCCCCTTCTTCCCAAAGAGGGACAATTGAGCCTCCAGTAACCCCCCTTCCCCTACGGGGGGGCCCCCGGGAACATTCAGAGAAAACAAAATTAAAAAATTTGGGCGGAGAACTCCCCCCCTCAACCAGCAGACACCGGGTGAAAGACGGTTTCCCCCTTTAAAAAAAAACCGTCCCTTTCCCAGACCCCCAACAGCTACCCCCAAAGATAGGTGAAAAACCCCGCTGGCTGGGGTTTTGACGGATTTGGACCCTCCACCCAAAGACCTCCTAGCTATGCCATTCCCAAGCGCCGGGGGAGTCATAAAATCAGTTTTTTGGGAAACCTCCCCCGTCCTGGGGGGCCTCGTGACAATATTTAAAGTCCCCCCCAAAAACACCTCCCACTGTAAAAAAAATAGGGGCTTTATCCTCATTTAAAAAGACCTTTCGGGTCCCCTTTTGGAAATGGGGACCCTAGATGTTAAAAGACGAAGTTCCTGTCCCCTTAGAGGACTCTAAGATTTAGGCCCTCCCCCCTTTTTAATTTTAAAAAACCCTCGGCCTTGTACCCGGGGCTTTAAAAAGGGACGGGGCCCCCCGCTATAAAAAGGTCGGCTGCAAGGGGGCCAGTAGGGGGGCTCCGCGGCGCCCCCTTTCCCTTTTAAACCTTAAAAAACCCGCCGCTGAATTTGGGAGCCTGGGCCCCCTGCAGAAAAATAATGTCTGGGCTAAAAACGGCCCAAAAAAAACAAAAGCCGCAAACCGGGGCCCCAAACTGAAATTAATGCTGGCAACGTTAATGGAAACCCGTCCAGCGGGGTGGGCTCCCTCCTGGGTTAAAAGAATTAGACGGTTCTTTTTTTCCCCTACCCCCCTTCCATTCTCCACATCAGACGATGGGTTTTTCCCCTTTTTTAAAGGGCACAAAATGTGTCCATTCCCCCCTGGGCCTTTTGCCTCTGGGTTTTAGGCCAGTCCCCCCCCCGAACATGTTTTCCCCCTTTGGGGGGGGATCGGCGCCCCCGGAGGCCCTGGTCACCGGGAGCTTTCCGGAACCCTACCCCCGGCCCCCTTTCCCCCGGTGAGGGGGCGATGTCACCGGGGGGCAAGGAACCGGGTTTGGAAAAGACCAATCAGAGGGGGGGTTTATACCTTCCTTTTGGGTTGGTGGGTGGGGGAAGGGTCTTACATCCCCTTTTTTTTTACCCCCCCCTTCCCTCTTGCCTCTTTCCCCTTTCCCCCTTATGCTAAGGGCACCGGGGGGGGGTTTTAGGGGAAAGGCCCCTTCCCCTTTTTGGAAACCTCCGATTTCCTCGTTTTAGTTAAATCTCCTTTGGGGCCTCAGCGGGAGCATCAGCCTCAGGGGGGATCAAAGGGCACCCCCGGGTTCCCCAGTTTCCTGAGGTCACCGAGATTCCCCCCATCTCCCGCTCTCCCTTTTTGCTTTTCCCCGGGCGCCTTAGTTGGGGAGGGTTTTTCTGCTTCCCCTTTTCCCCAAAGGCCCCTCCCTCCTTCAAACCCCTGCCCCGTTTTTCCCCCCCCGCGAATCACCTCATGGCTTCTCCCCCCGGGGGATTGGGCCCAATTTGGGAAAGGAAAAGGGGGACAGGGCCCGAAAGGGGGTCCCCAAATTTGGGCACATAAGTGCCCAAAGAATCTGTGCACCGGAGCAGCCCAAAGGGGACCCAAGCCCCCCACCTTTTTCACTTCTTTCGCGGGGCAGCTGGGCCCCCGGGAAAAGCTGGGGGTGCCGCATCTTTTTGACACAGCTTCGGTGGGCCCTTTGGGTAGAAACCCGGATGGGGAATCCCTTTCCCAGGAAGGGAGCAAAGGGAAAAATGGGGGGAACCCTAATCCCCCAAACCCTGAGGTTAAACCCTAAATGTCCCAAACCCCTTACCAGATGCCAAAAATTTGTCCCTTTCTTTTGAGGGAGCCCCCCACCTTCCCCCTTTGGCCCAAACCCCGTTTTATGGGTGTTTAAAACAAGAGAGTGACTCGTTTACCAGTTTTAGAAAAGGTCACCTTTTTTCAAAGTTTTCTGCAGGGCCCCCGCCGGGCAGCAAAAATCTCGCCCGCCGGGCTCGTTTCCTTTTCACCCCATTTTTCGACCAGAAAAGTCAAAGGGCCTCCCGGGGGAACAAAAACAGACACGAACCCGGTTCCCAAAAGGGAAAGTATAAGGCATAGATGTCCCCGGGTTTCCTTGAAGCCCATCTTTAGCAGGGGGCTTTAACCCCTTTTTCCCCGGGGGACATGGTTCATTGGGCCAAACCACCTAAGACCCCGGGCTACCCTACGGGACTACTCTGCCCCGGGGGTCGGGAAAAGACCAATGGGGCTGGCCCCCCCCCTTTGGGTCCCCGGAAGGTGAGAGGGGGCCCTCCCCTCTATTTAGAAAAGGGGAAAAATTTTAAACCCCCTTAACCCCCTTTCCTTGATCGACTTTTACCTCTCTTTAAAAGCCCCCCGAAAAAAGTCGTTGCAAAGAGCCGTCCCCCGCCCAGAAAACAAGGAGGGGGCCCCTACTCCCCCCCGCCGTGACCTTGCAAAACTGGTTTCAGGGGAAAATCACCTTTGGGGGGGCAACCGGGCCAAAGGCCCCCCCCCCTCCACAAATCCCCGGGTTTACCCCACCACCCCCTCCAAGCATTTCCCAAAACCCAAAAATTCCCCCTTTTTTCCCAAAATTTTTGCCCCCTTTCCTTCCCCACCACCACTCCCCCCCATCCAAGGGCCCCCGTACACAACAAAAAAGGTTTTCCCCCCAAACCCCCTCCCGTTCTCCCCCACATTCTTAAACCCCCCCCAAACTGGCCGGGCCGGTGGGGAAATTTGGTTTCAACCAAAATGGTGGGTAAACCCCCCAGCATCCTGGGACCTGGGGCCAAAAGGGGAACCCCCACAGGGGCAGGGCCCCCAACACCTTTTGAAAAAGGGGAAGGGGCCCGACAGCCCCTTACCCTGTTTAAAGGGGCCACCCCACCCCTTTTCCCTTTTCCCTCGCCCCTTCCCCCCGGACCCGATTTTTTGGGGCCCGGATCCGTGCTGAACGCTGCTATTTCCCATTCCCCGGCCCATTCCTCTGGGGACCAAGCACCCAAAACCCCAAAACCCGAGGTTTTTGTCCAAATCCTTTTTGGGAGGGGCCAAAAACCTCCCCAGCCCCGGTGGCCCCTTCACGCATCTGCGCCCCGAAGGGCCACCCTTCCCTCAGCAGTTTGGGAGCCACCAGGGGTTTTCGGAAAACCCCTCCCCCGGGGCCCCCCCGCTCCCCCCCCCGTTTGGGGGGCCCCTTTTCCGGGGCCAAAGCCTTTCCTTTTCACTTCCCCAAATTTCCTTCTGTCCGGTCTTTCACCGGTTTCCCGCCCCAGCTCCCCCCCTGCACTTGCAAACAGAGACAGAGCCCCCGCCCTGTTGGGTACCTCATTTTCCCCCGGGCCCCCCTGCACCGGGTCCCCCTGCCGGAAAACCCCGGGTGGGGTGAAAAAAGGGGGGTATACGGGGGGACCCCGCGGGGCCGACCCAAAGGGGGCCCAGGGAAGGGGGGGATACACAAATTTTACCTGCTCCCCGGTGCTTTGGGCTTCTTTGCTTTTTTTCTTACTGCCCCCCGGCGCCTCCTCTGGGATCTCCTCCCCCCAAAACACAAGTTGGAAAAGCACGGGGACTCCAGGGCTGGGTTTTGTGCCATCCGGGCCCCCCCCGGGCTGGGGGTTCGCTTTTCATTCCCCCCACCGCCGGGGGGGCCGGGGGACAAAGCTGCCTGCGGGGCCAAAAGGGGCCCCTTTACGGGGGCCCTCCCGGGAGGCCACCAGGTGGATCCGGTCGGGCCCCCTCTCATCCCCCGGGCCCCCTCCCCGCAGGGGGCCCTTCCCCCCCCTGGGTGCGCGGCGGGGCCCATCCCCCTTCTCCCTTTCCCCCCTGCCATCTCCTGGAAAACGGTCCCTCCCTTTAAAAATTTTCCTTGAAGGGGCCCCCTTCCCTCCCTCAGGGGTGTTTACTGGGTTCCCCCCAGTTCATAAAAATGTCCCTGGGGCTTCTTTATTGGCCCTTTTCAGCCCCTTTTTCTTTTTTTTTGGGGGCCCCCCAAGCGGGGGCCCCCCATGCGCAATTTCCCCCCGGGGGCCCCCTCAGGGTCTTGCTTGGGGCTTTTTACCAGGAGGTGAACATCACCCGGGGAAACCCCTACTTTGGGAAAACCCGATTCCCCAGGCCTCCGCATGCCCCAGCCCTTTTCCTCCCAAACCCGGGCCCCTCCCCCGGGGAGCCCCCGGTTGTTTTTCGGGCCCCGGGGAAAGGGCCCCCACTCCCCCGAAATTTCGAGCAGAAAAGGTTTCCTTGGGTGGAAAGAAAAGGCCCTTTCGGGTTTTAAAAAGTCTCTTCAACTAGGGGCTGCAGAAGGCCCCAATTTCCGCGGGCTCCTGGCCAGAAACTTCTTAAACCCCCGAGCCCCCATGTAGGCCAACCCCTGGCTTCTCCTGTCCCCCCCCTAGCTGGGACAGGACCGGGGGCTTGATTTGGGTACTCATGCCCAGGGAAAATCACTCCCTTTTCCCCGGGGAGGGGGAGCAAGACCAAAGGGAGGGGGAACAAACACACACAGCCCGCCAGCAGGCAGCAAACACACGCGGCCCGCCCCCCAAGGGGCACACCCCCAAATGATTGGGGGGCAAACCCGAAAGGGGGCTGCCCCCATTTTTTGCTGGTGCAGTCACTGGGGATATTCATTAAAATTTCTTATCCCGTTTCTGATTCCCGAATTACATCCATACTATCCCCAGAAACTGCATCAATTTGGGTGCATTTACGTGTACAAAATTACTTATCCGTATGGGTCCCGGGGTTCCCTCCCGTTTAACCCCCAGGCCCGCCCTCACTATTCTGTGGGTGCAGTCACCCGGGGAAATACATTACTTATCCCTTTTGATCCCGGGGTTTCATCCCGGTTTTTATCCCCAGAGGCACTCCTAAATTTTGTGGTGCAGTCACTTTAAATACATTACTTTATCCTGTAAATGAAACCTGAGTTAATTTGTATTATACCCCCAAAAGGGCACTCAATTTTTCGGTGCAGTCACTGATGTACATACATTTTTTCCTGTAAATGAAACCTGAGTTACCTCCTTTTTAAACTCCAGAAAAAGCAAATCACTTTCTGTGGTTTCAGGGCACTGTGTACAAAAAATTACTTATCCTGTACTGGGTCCCGGATTTTCTCCCCGATTATACTCTTAAAACTGCCAAATCACTATTCTGCTGGTGCAGTCACTGTGCAAATACATTACATTAAATTAAACCCGGGACTGATCCTTAAATTAAAAACCATACTATCCTCCAGAGCTGCACTCACCTATTCTGCTGGTGCAGTCACTGTGAAATACATTAGTAATCCGTACCGATCCGGAGTTACATCCTGTATTAATCCGAAGGGTGCACTCACTATTTGGGGGGGAGTCACTGGGGTACATACATTACTTATCCCGTACTGATCCTGAAGGTTAATCCGGGATTATACTCCCGAGGGTGCACTCATATTCTACGGGTAATAATTTGCACAATTTTACATGCTTAAAACCCCAATTTCCCGAGCTGTATTTTCCAAAAATTTTTTTTATTTGTTATTGGAAAAGCCCGCAAACTTTTTGGGGAGACACATCCCTAAACAAATTAGTGACCACGGTTTTAAAGCAGGGGGAAATTAGGGTTTTGTCTAAGACATTTCCTGTTGTAAAAGGGTAGGGGACAAACTTAAAGGCTGCAAGGGGCAGCCCAAAAACTACATGAACTTTAACAATCAATTAAAGAAACAAAAATGGGCCATTTACAGCACAAAATATATATTTTTTGAAAAAAAGTTCGGAATGGACTTAAACCCCTTTTTGGGGGATCCCCAATTCTCAGGAAACTTTTGGGTGTATAAAATTATTTTGGAAAAAGTAAAAATAAGAAGGTGGACCGCTTTCCCCGGCCCCTTTTAAAGGAAAGCTTTACTGGCAGTGAAAATTTTTTTAACTTATTGACCGGTATTAAAGGAAAATAATTTAGGAAAAATTTTCCCTGAAAAAAGGGGGTCCCAGGATTACAACTGCTTCCAGAAACAGGGGCCCCCCCTGGTTCCCAGGGTTTTTTGTGGTTTGGGAGCCAAACCCCATTCCCTTCATTAAAGGGGTTGTCTCAATACATTGATTCCTCTTACCTCAGTCCTGTTTTCCTAGTTTCACTGTGAATTCAGGGGTGTTTACTGGCTTCCACTAGGCTGCAGTAGAAGCCAGGTCTGTAGCTATAGCAACCAGTGCTGGCAGCCTATCAGGATAGATCAAGCAGGTCTGTAGCTATAGCGACCTGAGGAGCTGATGCAGCCCATATAAGAGGGAGTATCTCAGAATAGGTAGGACACTGTTAATGGACACATATTGCAAAGTGACTTGTTTTTGTAAGATCTTTAACATAAAAAGCAATCCCTGTAGTGAGACAACCCTTTTAAGAGCTGAGCTGCAATACCAGACACAACCCATGGACAGGTATCCCCATGTTTCTGTGTGTAATCGATTTCCTACATTTTATAACAACTGGCACCAATGCTACAGTACCATGAAATATTCTGCAGCCAAAAAGCTGTTACTTTCTTGTCGCTATACTTTCGAAATTTGCCATAAGAACTTCAAAACCTGATGTTTCCTGTATCTTTTTCTTACCAGCTTTTGATGACTACGTCGCTTCAATGTCAAATGCCTCCCGTTATATAGAGGATCCTGGATTCGGATATAAAGATTTTGCAAGGCGAGGGGAAGAACATCTGCCCACATTCCGAGCACATGTACGTATGCATTACCTATACAGACATTAAAGGAGTTTAATCACTAAATAGATTAGCTTTCAACATGGAGGGACAGGTAATTGAAGGCTTTTTCTAAATATATTGGTCTTTTGATTTTACTACAAAGATTAGCTTCCAAGAAATAGGGACAGGTAATTGAAGACTTTTTCTAAATACATTGGTCTTTTGATTTTACTTTAGTCAGGAGATGAGAGATTTTATCTGCTCTAAGTTCAGACAGGTTTCTATGGTTACCCGTCCATGTCTCTGCTATCCGATTAGAGCAGGGAGTGATGTCACCATGGTCAGAAGAGCTCAGTCTGAGCAGACTAATTATCTAGATTAGCTTTTGTTTAAAGATAAGCAATTGTTTTTTCAGAGCACCAGTAGCTTTGTTTACTTAAGATTAAATCTCCTGCACTGCTCTTGGTAATGTCTCAGCTAGTTACAGAGAAGCTAAATATGCCAGTCACAGCTATAGAACAACCCATGGCTTGTCAAGACCAGAGTTGATGAACAACTGGCTGTGACTGTGAAATTGTATGGTGAGAATACCCCTTTAACCACTGAAAGCAATGTTACATGCTAGTTTAAGTTGTAAGGAAATTGACTTCACAGCCTAAATTGAACATCCAATACACTACCTGTTTCTCTTGTGCCCAATTCTGTTTATATATTTAAAACTTTGAATAAAAATTATGTTTAAAAAAAAGAAAAATTGAACATCCAACTCTAATCATCATGTCGATTTGGGGCCCCAAAGTTCCCGGGTGTTAATTTTAATATATTTTTATAGCATTGTGAGCTCCGTTTTTCTGGATACAAAGCTTTACATCCACTGCATAGAGAGAAATCCTAAAAGCTTACTGCAGAAAGCAACGTGGTGGGGCCCCAGGCACCATAATCAGAGGGCCCTTTATTATTTTTATTATTATTATTTTCTTAACATATTTTGGCCCCGGGGATAAAAACTGCATGGCCCCGCCCAAAAACAGACATTACATTAGCCAGGGGGGGAACTACAGGGGAGCAAACAAAACAGTGCTACGGGGCCCCCCACTAGGGGGGGCCCCGTGCCCATAAAACCCCCGGGCCCCCAGCAGTACTTTTTGTTAACACCCAGTACTGGTCTGGCTTTGGGCCCTGGGCGCTTTTAGATGTTTTCTGTCTCTTTCAGGGCGGGTTTGGTGGGGGGGGGGGGGGGGCTTCAGTTTCTTTGGGGGAGTGAGACAGTCGCGTGTGCTGCCCTCACAGTCACCACGTTCCCCCCCTCCCCCACGGCCAGACACCAAAGGAATGGGGGGAGGGGAAACAAAACACTTGGGAGCCCGAAAGGGGGAAAGGGGAGAGATTCCCCCTTTCCGTGCTCCCCCTCCCATGGATGAACGAAGTCGGGACAGCTGGTAAAGGGGGGGAAAAACAAAAAGTCACGCAAAAAGAGTCCCCTCCACCCACACTGTGCTGCAGGGCGTTTTTGTACACCTTTTGTACCAAAAATTGCTTAATTCCCCCGTGGGGTTGGGGGGAAGAGGGCGGGGGCACCCATAACCCTGCTGTCTATTAATTATTGGGGGACAAACCCTGCCCGCCGTCATATAACTGTTGGCACTATAACCCTGCCGCCCCCTTATATAATGTATGGCATTTAACCCTGCTGTCTATATATACTGTATGGCACTATAACCCTGCCCTTTTAATAAAAACATAGGGGCCCCAAAAAAACCCTCCGCCTGTCTATAAAACGTATGGTCACATTAACCCTCCCGTCTATATAATTGTAGGGGATTAAAAACCCCGCCTTCTAAATACGTATTGGGACTAAACCCTGCCTGTCGTCTAAATTTTTACGTAGGTCACATAAAAACCCTGCCTGCTGTCTATAAAACTTGTGGGGCAAAACCCCCGCCTGTCTATAAAAAAAATGTATGGCACTAAACCCCCTGCCATCATAAATACGTATGGCCACTAAAAACCGCGCCCAAACATTTAAAACGATGGCCACTATAACCTGCCTGCCTATCTTTTTAACTGTATGGGCCCCATAACCGCCTGCCTATCTATTATACTGTATGGCCACATAACCTGCCTGCCTATTATTATATTTAGGGGCACTAAAACCCTGCCTCCAACAAAATATAGTAAGGGGCCACTAAACCTCCGCCCCGTCTATATTTGTATGGGCTTTTTAACCCCGCCTTCAAAATATACGTATTCACTTAACCCGCTTCTGTCTATATAACGTATGGTCACTATAACCCTCCTGTCTGCTTATATACGTTATGGGCAAAACCCTGCCTGCTGTCTAATATACCGTGGTTAATAACCCCCCCTGTCTATTAAAACCTTGGTTTACTTAAACCCCTTCCTGTCATATTTAAAACCCTTTTGGTTACTATAACCTGCCCGCCATCAATATACTGTTTGGGCCACTATAACCCGCCTGCCATCTAAATATACTTATGGTCACTATAACCCCCCTTTCTATCTAATAACTTATGGTCACTATAACCCGCCTGCTGTCAAATATACTGTATTCCACTAAACCCTTCCTGTCCCATATAATTGTATGGTCACCATAACCTCCAACTATATATACTTATGGTCACTAAACCCTGCCTATTTTTATTCTGCATGGGGCCTATAACCCTGCCCGCCGGGGGGGGGGGGCCCCATCCAAAACGCTAAAGGAGCCCCGGCTTCTCTAGTTTTCGCCCCGCATTAGGAACCCCTTGCCACCCCAACACATCATATTAAAACACACCCCCTTTTGTATGGGACACGGCACCAAAAAAACTAATTTGGCAGAACAGGGGGCCTTTGGCTCCCCCCCCACCCGGTTTTTTAATGTTTGCCCTCCCAAAACAACAACCCCCTTTAAAAAACTAAACCCCAACCAATTGATCCCGGGGACGTTTTTTGGATTCCTAGTCATAAATAACAAACCGGAGCCCCCAACTTGTGGGGCCCCCAGGCAAGCCAGGGGCCAATGGAAATGGCCCTGCTATAGTTTTTGGTTTCCTATGGTGGTAACGTTTCAGTATTTAAAAATGTTGTCCACCCTAGTAAGTGTTGTTATAGTCACCGGCTGTTTAAGTCTTTTTCTACCCAGCAAAGGGGAAAACAAAGGGGGCAATACCGCAAAAAACAGTAAATTGATGAAAAACAATTCTGGGTTCTAGCCGTTTACATCTCTGACATTGTTATATAAATTTATAAACATTTGCCTCCAATCACTATACTAAACCCCCAAAACCCCTGCATAGAAATAAAAAAAAAGGGGTTTTCACCCTTAAAGGGTTTTTTTTTATCATTTCATTTAATGGCCTTCAAAAAAGGGACGTGAATAAAAGCAACTTTGCAAATTGGATGTCATTAGCAAAGTGTCTTGTTACACAGGATCCCTTATCTTCTGTTTACAGATCTCCAGGCTTTCGGATCCCCCCCTCCTTCCATTTTACTATGAGAGCTCATTTACATTCGTCAGCCCCCGGCGGGGGCCCTTTTCACGGGGGCTTTCATTGTGCCTTTTTACTCAAATAAGGGACCGGCACTTTTCCCCTCACAGCCGAAGAAACAGAATAACACTGCAGGGCTTTTAAAATTTCAGAAAACACCCAAAAAATTTTTGCGAATGTAAAAAAATTTAGAAGGGAGCATTAGGGGCCCAAGATATTTCACTCTGCACACTTGGGGGAGTTTATACAAGCTGGATTCAATTGTCATGAATGCAAGACGGGGTTTATGTAAACCCCTTTAGGAGAGAGACAGTGACTTGGGGGGGGGGGGGATACAGGGACCCAGCATGAACAGTGAAGGGGGATGATTCACCCTTAGTTAAAAACCCCCAGGGGAGGAAAAGAAAGACCCTGGTTTGAGCGAGAAGCTGGAGAGATAATGGAAACCCAAATGATGAAGTGATACATCCAGACAATGTTATAAATAACAAAGCAAAGTAAAAACGACTTCTGTTTGGGGCAATGCGCTTTGAAGTTGGGGGGGGGGGGGGCGCTACACCCTTTGTTCCCCAGCACCTCAGGGAAAAACTGAAAACCCATCAGTGCCATATTATTGGACCCTTTTGAGTAATAATCGATTGGCCAATGGGTTAGTTACGCAGTATTTGTAGCCCTATTAACATTGGGGGCGCCCTTTCTGGTGTCTACCCTGGATTGACGGCCACTTGGAGAGATGAATATAGTCTGTTTTGTTGTTTTAGGATATTGGCTGGGCTTTTGATTTTTTTTTTTCTTTAAATTTCTATTTAAGGCTCAGAAGGTGGAATGTTCCTCACAAGGGATAAACACCATGAAAGTATGTAGAGACGGACCAGCCATGATTGCCCCATTAAAATTTGAATGTATTTAAATAAGTTCAGGGTAAGAGAGCTAAAACTCCTTTTCCACCTATTGAAAGTAGCATTGCTGAAAGTCATATCCAACCTATCAAAGAGCCTTGAATCATGGCAAGGACTTTAAACCCAAGCCAGTTACCCATCTGTAGACAGCTGTTTCAAGTTGTTTGCCCCTATTCAGTGCAGAACAGGTTCTGGCTGGCTGCAGATGGCAACCCTCTTGGTATTATACTCCTAGTCATGTTTCAAGGCTCCTTGATGGGTCAGCTATGACTTTAAAGGGGTTTTCTCACTGTATATATATATATATATATATTATATTAAATATTTTAAATATATTTTAATATATATATATATATTATATATTATATATATGATATACACAGCATAGCATGTGTTTTCCAATATATAAAAAAAAAAATATATACAGTATATATATAATTTATATAAACAAATATAGTGTGTGACATTATGTGTAAAGAGATATTCATAAATAACCTTTGATTGAGAGGGGATTGTTGACTCCAAACTAATCACGGGGACCCTTTAGCTTTAAAGGGTTGTCTCACTACGAATTTTTTTTTATTTTTAAAATCTTTTCAAAAGCAATCACTTTGCAATATATGTCCATTAACATGTCCCATTATTTTAATTCCCCTTTGTTGGGCTGCTCGCTCCTCATCTCTATAGCTACAGACCTGTTTGATCCTCCCGATTTGGCTGCCCCGCACTGGTTGTATAGTCAGACCCGGTTTTACTGCACCGTGGAAGCCAGTAAACACACCCTGAATTTAAGTAAACCAAGAAAACAGGGCGGGTAAGATGAAACATGTTGGGGACAACCCCTTTAAGGAACCTACTTCCGTAAGTCCCTGGGTTTAATTTTCTTCCTTGAGCTTCAAAGGGTTTTTTAAAGGGGGAGAAACCCCTTCAACCCTACATTTGTGCTGTGGATTTGGAGCTTGGTGTCAGTGGTTCTCCTTGCTTAAAAAATTCAAAAAGGGGAAACGGCACAGAATTTTTAGAGGCACCCGGCTAAATTGTATCTTGAGCCAATGGTTTTCTGGCATTTTTGATAGAACCGCCCCTTTTTCTGCTGCGGGCTGTGATAGGAAAAACCCGCTAAAAGCCAAAATTAATAAAGTTTTTAAAGCCAGGGCAATAAAGTGCAGACAAATCCTGCTCCAGGCAAAGCAAAGTTCATGCACTCTCCACGGTCCATGAGTTACATTTTCATGAAACTTTCACATGATGGAAGATACAAGGAGGTTATAGATGTCCTGAAGAATGAGCCAGTGACTCCTAAGAATGGTTTTTGTTTTTTTTATCATACTCAGTAAATATGTTCTTGGGGTTCTTTTTGGAGTGAAGCATTTGACAATACTGGGGAAGTTAACAAATTTAAAATTGACTTTTGGAAAAAAATCTTGGCTTGTTTATAGGTTAAAGGTTAAAAAACACAATGGTGTGTGTTGGGAGCCAAATGAAAGTCGGGGAATTTTGGCATCTTAGATTTTAACATTTTCAAATCTTTGTCCTTATAAGAGATAAGTCGCAGCCAAAGGAGTCTTAGGGAGAGTTCACACGATGGGTGTGGACACTGATTCTGGGCGTGGATTCCGCGCTCAGAGTCAGGTTCCAGACAGAGTGTACAGTGATTTACTTTGATGTTTTAAAAAATCAGGGCGTCGTTCAGATATTTTATATGATTGTTTATCGGCTTTGCAACAGTCAATTCTTTGAGGGGGTTAAACCCAAATTTAATAAATCCCAAGTCCAGATAATTTTTTTCGCTGAAATTGCCAGCACGGAATTTAATGGAGAAAACACATGCGATCTCGGCACGGACATATCGTTTAAACTTACACTTATAGCAGCTTTTCTACCTCTTCCCATTGAAATAACATGCATGTTTATGGCGTAGTCGGCAGGAATAGCTATCAACCGATAGAGCCTACAAGTGTTGGGGTTTAAATGCAGGGAACCTTTTTTACAATTTCATTTTACTTCTATTCTTAACCTAAGCCACAATGCTCTGCCAAACCACCCCGCCACCCCAATAAACCTACTTTCCAACCTCCCTATCGTCAGGGGACTTGGTCTCCCTAAGAGTTGGTAAATCTCTGTGTGGTGTTTTCCCCCAAACGGTAAACCATTTGGGGGACCGTTTTTTTTCTGCCAGGGGGCCAGTGACGGTATTTTTTTGTACCAGCCATGCAATACGGGAACTTTTAGAATCACTCTTTAGCATGTTTTTTAGGGATTTCATATGGCTTTTTTGGTGTGATTTTTCAGACCCAAAACGACAAAACCTCGCCTAAAACACGTTCTTCAGAAGGGGTTTTAGTGAGGTTTTAATGAGGTTTTGGAGTGTTTCCTCCATAAAAATTAAATAGCCGGGAAAAAAACCGGGCCCAAAAAAAACACCCCAAAAAACCGCCGCACCTAAATACCTGTGCAGCATTTAATGGCTTAAAAAGGGGCCCAAAACTAGTCACAATTTGGGAAATGTTTGGTCGGTTTTAGCCAAGGCTTAAGGCAAAAACCACTTTAAAATCTGAGGTTTCCCCAAAAACCCCCTGTACATTTTTGTTGGCGTCCTGGGGAAATTAGCATGTCTGAAACTTTTTTTTAAAATATGTATGGTGGGGCCCGTCTTTGTTAAAATTTTTTTATCCATTTTATTGTAAACTCCCATCAGTCCCATGTATCTTTAAAGGGAAAAAGACTACAAATAAAACCCTGTATTAGTACGTAATCATGTGTTACTCCCCTCTTCTTGCAAATCTACAGATAACAGAAGATGGGCAGTTGTAACATTTTAGCAGGATCAGGGGACATACAGGGTTTGGGGTTTTTACCGTAGCCAAAGTTGTGAAAAAAAATTTTTTGTGTTTGGGCCCATGTCAGTGTTTTGGGGACCCCCAGGGCTACTTGGGGGATCTGGGTTTTCATGGTGAAAAGACTTACTCTAATTGGCCACCTACCCTGACAAGTTTTTGGATGTCTACAATCTCCCCTACAACACCATGGCCACCATGAGGACGTAGACCCACCTGTTTGGGAAGGCCTTTTTAATTATGTTTTGTATGTTTGGATCAGGTATGTACAAAACGTTTTCTGCTTTTTAGTTCCAATATCTTGTTCAAAAACCTTTTTTTAAAAATTTAAAAAAGGTTATTGTTCGAGTGATATTCCCCCTTAAATTTTTAATTGGGTTGGGTGCATGGGCGTAATACCGGCTACTGACATAACAGAAGTTTTGGGGTTCACCAGTATAGGGGGGCCCTCTCCACTTTAAAAAAAGAAAAAGTACCGTTATGCTGTGGATGAAGGATGGCGGAGTTTAAGAAGTAATGCAAATCACTAAAAGCAATCAATGAGGGGAAAAAAAATGGGGCTGGGGGCAAATAGTTGATAAGCCTCATAATTTCTTGATTGGACCAATTTTGTGGAGGCTTTTCCATTACGTATGGGTTTTGACAAAAAAGGAAACCATGAGTCCGTGTTGGGTTCATCCAACCTA
>JAODAL010055529.1:0-23891 GCA_025379985.1 Phyllomedusa bahiana
AATTTTTTTTTTTAAAAAAAGCAAAACTTAAAAATTTTCCCCCGCTCTAAGAATCCATTGCCTTGATTATAGTGTTTAACCGGTAAGCAGTGTTTGTGGGTGACAGAATCCTTCCTTCCGATTCTGGTTCTTGGGGAAGGTGGTGGCATCGTATATATTTTGAGGTGCCTGGACTGTGTTGGTTTGTGATTTACGCTCAGTTTGCCACCTGAGTGGAAGATGAGTGCAAATAAGATTGAGTGGAAATAAATGAACCTCTTGCAGTGGCCCCCACATCACGTTCTGTTCAGTATATGTGACATATTGGATGATATTTAATTCTGGCTTTGTGGTCTATACTACTATGTGTGGGTCCTACATTTAGGGTGCATGATGTAAGCAGGACAGCAATGTTCCTTTGTCCGAGAGAACATGGTGAAAACAGTGATCCATATCTATTTCTACATATAGTTTGTCAGAATATTCACTGATATCATTGAAATCATTCATGGACACTGAGATACCGATCAAAGGGATTTCTTTATGTTTTAACATAACATGAGAACATGTCCAGCAGTCAGTGGTATTCAGCTGCTTGGTTACTTCCTCATGTAGAACCAGATCAAGTTCTCTCCCATTTACCTATACACAATAGCATGAAACACAACAGAACAGCTAAGACGCAGGGCTGGGACGACAAGTAGGCAAAGGTAGGTGACCACCTAGGGAGTCACTTCATCCAGGCAGAAAAGGGGGATGCAAGGAGATATAGAGTGGGCTGAATTTTTCATTGGGGGGCGCTATATGCCTTAGTTGCATAGGGCACCAGAATGCCTTGTCCCAGTCCTGCAAAGACAGCACTTTATACTATATGTCTTTCTATGCTCAATCTTCCTCTCTCTAAGTGGATTTGCCTATTGTAATAGGATGGGATTGACAGGATTAATGTGTGTTATTGATGTGACATGGCGAGTAATGTCTCATGTCTCTTATCAGTACAAGTATGCCATTGTATCTAAGCATTGCCTTTGATATGTGTGGGTTAATACCATACATATCAGCTCATCTATTTCCGGTCAAACATTCAGTTGACCTTTCTACTCTTGGCATTCTGTAATAGGTATTTACTGAGATGGGCATGGTGATTAGTACTTTTTATGAGCCATCAAGTTAGCATTCCAGATAATTCCTCACATATCTATTAATCACCACCCAGTCTCCAGGTTGTAGGTAGTCAATTCCATTTATGTCTTGTAGATATGGGAAACCAAAGATACCTTGCCATGCAATTAGTGAAAGGTCTATCAGGCTACGACCACACGGCAGTGACAAAATACTGGTCGGATTCTATTTAAGAGTCCGACCAGCACTTTATCGTTTTTTGAATGGTTTGGGGTACAGTTCTGTCTGTGGTTTGCAGATTTGTTCATTGTAGTGTGTGAACACAGACCAGATTTTAAGGCCTTGTCCCCACGGCACCGGTTTGCGGATGGTTTTTCAGAAGGTTTGCGGTTTTTAAAACCGTCTGAAAAACCGGCCACAAACTTTTACATGGGGCCTCTATGGAAAATCCGTGCAGCAGTCCCCACTGCAAGGGTTTTCTGCCCAGCAGTTTTACAGACCACGGGCCGCCCGAAAAACATTCAACATGTTCATTCTTCCGTCCCTTTTTCGGACATAATATGAACAAGTGAATGCGAAGGGGAGGGCTTTTCTCCGCCTATCGTGGAGAAAACTCGTCCCCGACGCCCGTGTGCACGACACAAAAACAGGAAAAATACTGGTCGGATAAACCAATATAGTCCTGTGCTGTGGGGACGCGCCCTAAGACTGCCTGCTTTATTCCATGAATAAAGACTGCTCGAGCCATTCCCAGCCAGATATATGCAATATTGTAACATCTTGCAGCCAGCCACACACTACTTCCAACACACTACAATCCCTCTTCTCCCTGATGAAAAACATATGACCCTGAACAACAGACCAATAACAATAATTAACAGTATGAAAAATAATTGTTATGGAAAAACACCAACCACATTAAACTCCTGTCCGTACACTTATCCTTTAAAGTAAGCCGGTGGATTTAACGCTCACTTTGCTCTTTCTGAAGAGGATGGTTGGGGGCTGGTGTCAGAATCACTTAAAGTACTACTGCAACTTTGTGCTGGCCCACAGTTCTCCAAAACTTGGCTTTCTGCATCATCAAATTTCTTCACGAAAGATGAATTCCGCACTTTTGTATTTCCATCTAAATCCTTCAGGACCAGTTGAGTGCCTCTTTTTTCCTTCAAAACATAAGGCTCAGGTTCAAAAAATGGAGACAGTTTGTTAAAACGATCATTTTGAAGCAACACATTATCTCCTTGTCTAAGTTCACTAGTTTGACAATGGTGCTGATGGTTTGCGTACTGTTCGGCTCGGATCTTCCTTTCCTCATCAATTTCCCTGACATTTTCCAAACCTGTAGGAGAAGAAGCCCCAATGTCTGGTAATTTTGTCCTGAATTTGCAACCACAAAGAAGTTCAGCAGGACTCAGTGTTGTTATAGTGTGGGGGGTTGTCCGATAAGCCAAAAGAGAACACCACAATTCTTTTCTCCAGTCTCTTCTCTCTAAATGAGCAATCTGTAAAGTTTTCAACAGGGTTCGGTTCTGGCATTCCACTTCCCCGTTAACTTGTGGCCAGTATGAGGTTGTACGATGGTGTTCAATGGCATTTGAGTTTAGATAATCCTGAAATTCCTGAGAAATAAACTGGGCACCATTATTACTCACAATCAGTTTAGGCAAACCATGAGAAGTAAAGATGCGCTCCAACCCCTGATTACTGTTGATAAACTTGCTTTAGTGAGAACTACCACCTCTTGTCACCTTGAATAATAGTCCACAATGACTAAGAGATGGTGTCCAGATGGGATGTCACACAGATTAATAGCCAGATCTTCCCATGGTTCCATAGGTAGAACAGTATGTGCTACTGGTTCTGGTTTAGGTTTGCCGCCCAACAGCTGACAGGCTCGACATGAGGAAACCATATGTTTCACATCCTTGTAGATTCCTGGCCACCAAACTTTCTCGTGTAGTCGTTGTTTGGTTCACACAATACCGTGGTGGCCCTCATGGGCTAAGTGTAAAGTTTGTTTTCATAATTCTTTAGACATCACAATACGATTTCCACGTAGAACTAGTTGTCCTTCCACGTCTCTTGTCTTATACACCTTCTCAACTGTGCAATTTCTGGGTCTACTGTTGCCAATTCTTCAACCTCCGGTGGTGTCAATGCTTGTGGAATGCAGCAACAAAATGAATGTACTCTTATGCCAAGTTAGGACTCGTGCTGAAGACTGCCATAATCTGGAAAATGCATCTGCTGCATTAGTAGGTTCAGGTCTGCATCACACTTTAAATCGGTATGGTAACAGTCGAAGAACCCTTCAATTCTGGCTGATGGTTTTGATCGAAGAGACTATATCACCTCCAGTGGCTTGTGATCTGTTATAATTTTTTTTGTAATTAATTTTACTGTCCTCTGGACCAACCCCTTTGTCAGACATCATGTGTTCCATTAAATTCATCTTATTCATTTGAAATTTGCACTTCTTCTCATTTAGGGTGACATGTATGAAAGGGTTTTTCACCCTTTTTCTGCCATACAATGCACCTAACTGAACCGGCTACGATGTCTAATGCACCTAATGAATGTTTTAGGTGCATTGTTCGTAAGACTTGACTTTTTCTAATGCGCCTAACATGAAGGGGTGTTCTGGGGGAGTTATGGAGGCGTCACACCACATTCATAAGATTAGACACATATATGAATGTGGTTTGGCAAAACTAGGCGCATTACTGCTCCGACAGGAAGACCTATTTCAATGTGGTCTGCCTGAACCTGAGGAGTCGGAGTGGAGATAGATTTGCTGTTAGGGGCAAAAATGTCCAATATTTTTCAACTTACACCAGTGCAATAATAAAAAGTCATTTCTAATAATTATCGAACTGTATAAAATAAAATTATTTAACTTTCATAAAAAAGTATCATATAAAATTAATATAAAAATATATAATATCTCAAAAATATAAAAAATATCTCCTATAAAATGTGATTAAAATTAAAAGAATCTAAAACTCAATTACATTAAATAACCCATTGATGATGATGTTCAGATTTTTTAAATTTTAATTTTGACTACATTAATTTTGAAATGTATTTTTGCTGCTCTCACCTCATCCTCCAAGCAAGATCAGTACCATAGTTTCTATTCACTGACATGCTTTTTCTAATGGACTATTCTCTTACTTTCAGCCTGTCTATAACATTAATACATGTTAGGCGCATTACTTATGCGCCTAAGTTCCGTAATGCGCCTAACACATAGGCGAGGCGCATCGAACTTTACACACTATTTATGAACACACAAAAAAACACTTTCATATATTCAGACGCATTATACATTGAAAATGAGACTCGACTATTCACTTCGATGCGCCTTCCTTCATACACATCTTTAAAGTCAGTCCTTTCTCCTGTATGCATTTCAGCACTGCACGGAGACGTTCGTCGTGCTCCTGTATGTTTATTCCCCACATAATTTTATCATCAGAAATATTATGTGTGCCTTCACACCCCTGTAACACTTGCTGAATCACATGTTCATAAGCCTCAGGTGCTGAGGGATACGCCAAACATCAGTTTCTTGCACCTAAAAAGACCTTTATGGCTTGCAAATGTTGTAATGACTCTAGATGCCGGGGTCAATTCAATTAGATGATAACCACATTTCAAATCCAATTTACTGAAGACACTTGCCCCATTCATCCCATGTAGAACATCTTCAATAGTGGGTATTGGTTGTCTTTTCTAAGCACAGCTTGTTTGGCACATCTCATGTCCACACAGATCTGAATTTCACTGGTCCTTCCACTGGTTCATTGATATCAAGTTCCAGTAGTTCTGCAGGTTTATTCTCCACAGTTGATCTCATGCTATAAGGAAGCCTACGCATTGGTTGTGCAATAGGTTTTACATGTGTGTCAATGTGAAGCTGTAACTGAAAATCTTTTCACTTTCCAAACACAGAGAAGCAAGCCTTAAATTCAGTGAAGAAATAGAAGGAGTCAATATGTTCACGTTTGAACTATCTGCATCAAGTCCAAACTTTAGTATGAATAGTTCCATAGCGGTTCTCTGTCCTAGCAGAGATGACCCTGTGCCATCCACAACATAGAATTTAGTCCACAATGGGGAGCTAGTCCCCTGTATTTGGACAGAGGTGAATAACTTGCCCTTTAGTTGTGGTGGTGTACTAGAGCCATATGTGTAAACCCATTTATTGGTGTTGCAGAATTAAAGGTGATTTTCTCTGGTTTTTAAAGTGTTCCAAGAAGCTAAGTCCATAACATTGCAGGTAGCTCCAGAATCAATCAGTACTGTGAAGTCTGTATCACCAATCAAACACTAATGGGAAATGTCCCGGCTTGCCATGAGCACAGCGAGAACATATGTTCACAATCAGAGTCAATTTCTTTATCTGCAGCTATAACATTTATGTTTGCATGTAATCCTTTGGTTTTATTTCCTGTGGGTGCACTTCTACACACAGCTGCAATGTGCCCCATTTTTCCACAGGCATAGCACATTTTATTCTGTACCACAGTGCAGTCCTGGCTCGTATGGCCCTTTCTGCCACATTTACTACAGGTTACAGAGACAATCCTTTATTTTCTATTCCTGGTGTTCCTATTATCATAGGCAGGTTTGGACATTGCACTGACTGACGCAGTCTCTTTGTTTTCAATGTGCAGGGCCTAGAACTCAGACACTTCAATGGCTCTTGCAATCTCTTGCAGACTAACCAGTGTGAGACTTGGTTCTCTCAATAACCTTCTTCTGAGGTGCAGAGAGCTACATTTCTCAATGATCTGATCTCTGATTATCTCCATTGTTATAGTCCCCAAATTACAAGACCTTGCAAGATACTTCAGTCTAGTCACATAACTGTCAATGGTTTCTCCCACTTCTTGTACAGCCTGTCTAAACTTACATCTTTCGAATGGAATATTTTTCTTTGGCCCAAAGTACTCACTCAGTCAGGACGGGGCCGGACATGGGGGCGCAGCCGTAAGGGGAGGCCCCACATGACCCGGGGCCGCGTCAGACCCCGGGGGGTTTGTTAGGGGGGGAGTTACTTGGCGTCACAGAGGGGGGGCCCGGGCATATAAAGCCGACCCCCGCCCGCCGGGATCGACCAACGGTCGTGGGAAAAAGCATGATTTCTGCTCTCTCTTCCCCGCGCGGCCCGTAGCTGAGGAGATTTTGGGCAGAAATTTTGGCGGTATTGTGGCGACGGGGGAGACTGGAGTGGAGGGGGATTTTGGCGACCTGGGGATGGATCCCCCACGGTAGCGGCGGGTGCCCCGGTGAGAGCGGTCGGGGGCCCCCCCAGGGAGCGGGGTACAGGATCCAGAGGATGGCGGTCGAGGACGGGGGAGGATGCAAGGACGCGGGGGGTGGTGGACGGGCCCGGCCCGGGTTGGTCTGCTGTGCGATTGGGGACCCACGGGGGGTCTTCCAACGGGGACACCAACAGGTTTCCCGGTCAGGGGTTCATGTGCCAGGATCATCGGAGGTCGGAGTCCGGGGCGGAGTCGGGTGGATGCCACCGGGGGCACGGAGGGGGCTTCAGGGATCGATTGGAGCGGCGGGCCCGGGACACGCTCCTGTCAGCCCGGTGAGGTTATCTTTGTTTATGATGTCGTGTCGGGGCCGTCGTCACGGGGATCGGCGGGGGGTTCCGCTCAGCGGGCGGCGGGGATAGGCGTGGAGGAGTTACCCGGACTTTTGCGCATTTTTTGGCCCTTTTCCTCCCGGGCCCTGGGTTGGGGGTAAAACAGTCCCCGGTTGGGCGAGTGGAGTTCGGCGGTACCATCTAGGGGTATGTTTTTCCCCCGCCCTTGGGATTTTGGGAGAGGCAGGGGCCCGGATTAAGGGGGGTAACCGATCTTTTCAGACGAGCAGGGAATCAGTCGATAGGGTGCGGCCTGTAAAGGGGCAAAAGGCGAGGTCTTTGTTTTTTTTGAGGGCCCTCTGGGGGCCCATTTAAAAAAAAAAGGTGAAAGAAAAGTTTTGGGCGGAGAGTTTATGTCGAAATCTTTTTTTCCCCGCCTTTAGAGAAATTTAATTGCCAAAGTAAAAAGGGATGAAGGGAAAAAGGATGAGGAAGAAAAGGCAGGTGGGGTTTTGATCCGGAGACTTTTCAATACTGGATGCGGCGTTTGCCATTCGGGCAAGCGTATTGGAAAAAATTTTCTCCGGAACATTTTTTCCGCCCTGTTTTGTTATCTGGACGCAATGGGTGGGGCACAGGGGTTTATGGGGGACAAATGGCCCCGCTAGGAACAAACAATTTTGTCACGAAAAGCTTTTCGGCCTTCGACCCTTGGGTCAGAAGAACATTGGGCTGTGGTTGAGGGAAAATGGCGCCAAAGCGCTATGGACAGCCTTTTCCAGGTGGACCCGGGGTTTTCCAGTCACCAGGGAGGCGTGGGTCAGGGGGGAGGGGGGGTCCAAGGGGGATTCGGGCCCGGGGTTGCGGGGGAATTTAAATGACGCAGTGGCAAAATTTTGGGGGAAATTGTGCTTCAAACATGTCTTTCCGTGTGTAGTGAGTCTCACGGTCATCACGGTGTTTGCGAAAGGGAAGGGGAAAAGGACTGGTCCTTCCAGGGGGGTGACACCAGGGGAAAATTTCGGCGGGGTCCCCAATTCCTAATAGGTATCGGACAGGAGAGCGCTTTGCTTTTTAAGGGGGGTTTCCAAGAGGGGTTTTCGGTCCCCCCAGCACAGTTGTTCCCTTTTCGTTGGGAATTTGAAATCGGCATTGCTACACCCAAAGGGGTGGTGCGAAAATTGAAAAAGGAGGTTTCTTGGGGGGAAATGGCGGGTCTTTTGCGGTTTTCCTTTTTTCCCGGGACTTGGTGGCCCCCCCCAGGGAGTGGCCCCCAAAAAGGACCAACGTTTGGGTTAAATTTCCCACCATTTGTCGTTCCAAAAGGTTTAGGGGTTTAACAACGGGATTGACCCGATTGTTTCCCGTGGCTTATACTATTTGCGCGGCGCTTTTTTGGATTGGGTTGTATGGCAGGGACCCGCATGGAAAAAACGGACAGGTTCCGCTTTTGATTACTGCCGGTGACCCGGCAGTGCACGTTTTTGGGATGTTATGGGGGGGTTTTTTTTATGATCGGTGTTTCCGAGGGGTGTTCTTTTCCCTGCTTCTATTTTGAAGCTTTTAGCTCCTTTCTGGAAGGGGTGGTACGGGACGTTTCGGGTTTGTATCAGTAATTCATTATTTAATGACTTCCTTTGCATCGGCGCGGAACTCAGAGGTGTGGGGTCGTGTTGAAAACCGGGTGCAATGGGTGGCAAAGCTTTTGGAGTTCCTTTGGCCCCGGATAAAACCGAGGGGCACTGGGCTTTTCAATTTTTGGGTATTCATATTGATTGGTATTAGGGAAAAGTACCCTCCCGGGGATAAATTGGGGGACATGAGGGGGGAAATAAAGAGGTACGGCTTGCAAGAAGGAAATTTTGGGAATTACAGTCTTTATTTGGAAAAATTTTAAATTTTTGCGTGTGTTCAGCCAATGGGAGGGTTTTTTTTCACGGGGTTGCAAAAAGCGACGGCGGGGGGTTCGGCCCCGAAACATTTTATTCGCTTGACTGCAGGGCTGAAGGGTTTTGAGGTTGGCTCTTCTTGGAGCAATAAAAGGGGCGTTCGATTATTTTGGAAAAGGGGCCTTGTGTAATGCGGAGTGGGGGTTTTTTAAAACGGATGCGCTGGGAGTGTTTTTTTGGGTGATTTTTCCCAAGGGGGAGGTGTGCGCGGGGGTTTCCCCACTGAATGGGTCGGTTGGGTTTGGCAAGAATTTGGCTTTTTTGGAATTGCCCCCATTGTGTTCTCATTGAACTCTGGGGGGAGCTTTCAGGGACAAAAGATTCGGTTCCATTGTGACAACCTGGGGGGGTCCAAGCCTTAATTCCTTTTCACCCTTTCCTCCCTTCCCGTCCTCTCCCTGTGAGGCTTTTGTTTTGCGTTGTCTGGCTTAAATGCATGGGTGGTGGCAACGCACTTCCGGGGGTAAAGAATGTTTGGGCTGACCTTTGTCTCGTTTGCGTTGGAACGTTTTCAAAAGCTGGCCCCGGGAAGCTGCGGGGGGGGCGGGAATCCCCCCGGGGCTTTGGACCGTGGTAGGGAAGCTCAACCACTTAGTTAGATCTCAGGGGCCCCAGGTACTGGCCCCCTACCCCGTGTTATGGGCTCTCGGAACGATGTTGGAGGGCATTGATCCGCTTGTACTGTGGGGGATGGGTGGGCAGCCTTGTTTTTTGGTTTTTGGGGGTTGGTGGGTTTTCCAGATGACAAGTTTTGCTTTTGGCTTTAGCTTTTGGGTTTAAAGCAGGGGTTTGGTGATGTAAAAAAATTTTTCTGGAAATACAACCCTTAAAGGGGTTGCGGCGGGGAAGTACAGGGGATGATCAGCGGCGTCCCGGGGGTCTTTAATCTTTCAAAAACGGTAGGGAATAAATTTCGTTGTTTGTTCATCTGACTTTGAAATCGGTTGTTTCGGCTTTCTTTTTCACTGGCTTTTTTGGGGGCCCTAAAGGAAAGGCGAGCTGGTAGCCAAGTAAAAAAGGACTGGGGGGTTTCAGGAGCCGATGTTCAACGCACCCCATGGTTTGGTGGTGTTTTTAGTCGGTTTCCCAAAACCAACCAAAAGGGCAAGGGCAAGGGGGGTGCGTTTTTGGGGGGTCATGGGGGGAATTTTTGTGCCCCCTTTGGTGTTGGGCGATTATAAAAATTCGTAGGGAGGGGCCCCCCCCTGTGGTGCTGCGGGTGGGGGGTTTTTTTTGTTTCCAGTTTTTTCCCAATTACGCTACTTTCGGCGGTGTTTGGGCGAGCTCGGCTTTGGACCCGGGGGCATTGCACCAATTTTTTCCGCCGGGGGCGGCGACGGAAAGCGGCTGGGGGGGGTTTGGATGCCCAAGCAACGCAAAAATAGGTAGATGGGAAGAACAGGTACCGATTGTACATTCGGGCCATTTTGGCTGAGATCAGTCGGGCAGGTTTTTCAAAAAGGGGGGGTGGGGGAATGGGCGTCAAGGGCCCTTAGTGGGAGTTTTTAGGTTTTTTTCCTGGGTTTCGTTACCCCTCCCCCTTTTTTTTCTTTGTCTTTTCTATTTTTAGGTCAAGGGTAATCGGGTTTTTGGACATCCTTGTGCATTGGGGCACGAGGGGCGGCGTTACGGGGAAAAAGGTCGACAAAATGGGGATTAGAACATTTTCTCTAGTGCGGGGGATTGGAAAAAGAGGCTTTTCCGGACCAAAGTGCTGCCCAAATTCCAGGTTTTTTTTCGTGGGATCGAGTCCCCGGGTATAGTGGGGTTTCAGTCGGGGGGAAGATTGGGTACGTCCCATTAGGAATTTTAAATTTGGGATATCGTTTGAAATTTTTGCGGGTGTGGGTATTGTAAACCCCAAATTGGTGGTTAATGGTCAATATGGCCGAGGTTGTCTTTGGCGGAAAAAATTCTGTTTTGGGGGATTTAATGGGCAAGGATTAAAGTGAATAGGTCATTTGGCGTCGTTGTTGTTAGGAAAGGGGGTTCGTGGTTAGGCATAGGGAACTCGGGATGGGGAAGGGGGGGTTTTGGGGGGTAGAGAAGGGGTACATCTAAAAAAGCAGTTGGGGTTTGGTTTTGGTCTTGGGACATTGTGGGGGAAACGAGAGGGGTTTTGGGGGGGGGGGGCGTCGCAACGTAAAGGTCACGTGTGCTAGGTTGGCGGGGTTGGGGTCCTTGGTGTTGGGGGAAATAGTGGGGGGGGCAGCTCACTTGGTCCCAATTTCGTGGATACACTGGTCTGGCGAAGGTTGGGGCTCCACAAGGCGGCGTCCTTGGGAGCAAGTGATGGTTTGGGTTGCCGCCCAAGGTGGCTATTGGTCCCTTAAGCCGGGGGGTGACGGCTGGGGGTAAAAAACGGAGGAGGAAAGAAGGAGGAGTTTGTTCGCCCGACTTGGTTGTTGGGAAAGGATTAAATTGGCTCCAAGGACCTCACCCCAATTTATTTTTTGGAAAGTTAAGGGAAGTTTAATTTTTGAGGAAAATTTGGTTACGTATTGGGTGTGGGTTTTACTTAGTTCCCATTCCATTGTTATTTGTGATTTATATGTAGTTAATAAAAATGGCTGCTGTGGCCCAAAAAATCCAATCCGTTCATGTTTTATTTAAGAAAAGAGGGGAAGGTGGGTTGGGAGAGTTGCAAAGCCTTAGAATAGGCGCTGCCCAGGGTTAAGTTATTGCGGGTTTATATTCTGAATTTCTCCTGTTTTTCCAGGGGTTTTAAAAATGTCCTGGTTCGGCCATAGATGCAAAAAACATGTCTTCTTTGAGGGTGCAGAAAAATCCGTGGTGTAAATAAACTGAAACCCTTTTTTCCCCTTGTCCAGCGTGTGACGACTATGTGGGCTCCAAACACAAAAGGTCCCATAGCTGGTAAAAAAGGAAACTGCCTCCTCGTCATCAATGTATGTATGAACACAGACTGACCTTAAGGGACTTGCTTTATTCCTAAGCCCCGAAACGATGATGAGCCACTCCCACCCCCGCCCCTATATACAATTTATAACATTTTGCGCCGGCAATTTAACACATTACTTCCAAAAACACTCACTTCCCCCCCTTAATCAATTTTAAATGCAAGATTGTGCATGTTCCGAGTTTTTCAGAATGCTGGTGGTGTAAAAATCCGCCCAGTAGAAAACGGTGCAGTGTACACTACTAAAGGGATTTTCTATTAAAGTCAATGGGAATGGTTGACAGTCGGTTTTCAAATCTGAAAACTATCTGAAAACCCGTGCCGTGTGGACGTACCCTAATGGTGACTGGTTAAACATTAGTTAAATGGTAATAGTCCATGCACTCCCATTGTGATACACTGTATGGGCATGTCCCCATGGCAGAGGACAAATACCAGTCGGTTTATCCCCAGGCCTCTCTGTGTAACAAGCCTGCAGTCTGGGCACACTGTGTGCTGCCCTGACTGCTGCTTGTTTCTAACTGACACAGATTATATGAATATGATAATACATTACTTTTTTCATTTATGTGTTTATTTATTTTATTGCCATTTTTGCAGTTAAAAAAATAAATGTGAAAGAAAATGACTTTTCCCTTTTTTTTCTTTTACCATTTTCCCTAGTATTAAAAAAAAAAAAATCTAATGTAAAAATTGCAGAAACTAAAACCTTATAAAAATATGTACTATAGAAAACGAGTCTGTGCCGGAAAACGGGGTAAATGACCTGGTCAGGATCTGGTTAAGGACCAAAATAATATTGTTGTCAAAATGGATTGTAGGGTAAGATGGTGACATTGGTTTCTTTCACATCAAGCTGAAAATATAATTTTTCAGTTGAATGTAAAATATATGTATAATGGATACTTTTTTCCCTTGTATGACTCATGAAATTACTGTTTATTAGGATCATTTATATATTGTTTATTCCAATATGGCAGATGTTTATCCAGTCATCGTTACCTTATACCTGTTACTATGGTATCAATCTAGAAGACGCTAAAGCACTATACTCGGAAAGATGCGCTGCCGGCAGATCATGAGCCCAATACAGCTATTCCTATATACCATTCATTCATTCTTTAAGAATGGGAAGAGGTATAAAAATAGTACTGTTGCCTGTGGAGATGTAATTTAGGTTGTAATTTAAACCAACCTCTATATTACTAGGGTACAGAGACCCCAAGGCCGTAGAAATATCATGTTATTACACAATGATGTCATCACTATGCAAATATTCTATAATATTCATGTTGTATATAAAGTGTGCACAGCATGTGAGCACAAGGACAACTATGCCCATAGCAATATCTTACTGCGGGAGATTAATTACGTTGTCAGAATTGTGAGACTTAAAGACATAGTCCATGACCTTATTTATACTGAAAAGTTGTGAATGTCATGTAACTTAGACAGTTATAGACATAGGGGAAATTCATTAAGGCCATTAAGATATGCTAATTTTACATGAGTATCCCCACCTCAGAAATGTATGACATATACTCAAGATGTGGTAACCTATGATAAAAACAGGCTCACTTCTGAAACCTGTATCTATCTTGAGCTTCTCTAGGTTACCGACCACCTCTCTCTGCACTAACAGGCTCTAGCGCCATGGTAGGGATGGTGACGTCACTCCCAGCTGTGTCTTATGAGAAACACCAACGCTTGTTAGGTGACAAATTTTAACCCTTTAGAACATTGTAGCCTTGTACCCTGATATTTAGACCCTTCCATCACTTATATCCCTCTAACAAGCTTAGATAAGAATAGAAGAGCTGAAATGTCATTCACTGCAGAACAGCAACCCACAGTCTGAACAGGAAGTGAGAGTCTGAAGCTGGCTGTGAAGAGCAGGCTCTGTAAAAGCTTGCTGAGAACACTTCTTTAAAGGGGTTTTCCTATCTCATACATTGATAGCATATTAATATGACAGAGAGAAGCTAGGCCGTTCTTTTATTATCACTTAAAATCACAAGAACAAAGTATATTTTTACACTTTAATACTTATAAGTGTCAAGTGGATGGTTGATTTAAATGTAAACCTTCACCCAAAACCCACTGAAAACCTACAAATAATATCATCCTATTTGTACCCATGTACTGGAGTTACAGTGCTGGATTTACCTCTTTTTGATAATGTTGTATGATCTCTATCCAACATCATTTACTTACCTTACGCAAGTAAAAACAAAGGACGACATCTATAAATTCACATGCGCCATTGTCACGTCAAGGGAGGTACAGTGAGCCCTGACTGGAACCCAGCCCACTGTCCCTGCCTGCTTGACGTGCTGCCCTAGGCGGCAGACGGCAACTGATTGACAGTCACCATGGCGACCAGTACACAGCAGCAATCCTGTGTACTGGCCTGCCTTGTGACAGTGATCTGAAGATGGCTGTTACAAATCCCCTATGGGGAAAAGTTAAAAAATGTGAAAAAGTTAAAAAAAAGTTAAAAAGGTAAAATACAAACACGAAAAATAAAATAAAAAACACGTATATCGCCCTTTTCCCCTTTACAAACACCAATAGCCCCAAAAAACATAAAGAATAAAGTACCCATATTTGGTATCGCCGCGTGCGTAACGACCCATCCTATAAATCTGTGATGTTAATTAACCCGTACGGTGAACGCCGTAAGAAAAAAGTCACAGAATTGCGATTTTTGTTCATCCCGCAGCACATAAAATGGATTAAAAAGCGATCAAAAGCTCATATAAACACCAAAGTGGTGCAAATTAAATGTCAGTTCATCCCACAAAAAAAAACCCCCTTACACAGCTCTGTATACAGAAAAATAAAAAGTTACGGCTATCAGAAGACAGCGATGCATAAATATTGTTTTATACAATAAAAACACTTTTTTGAAAAAATAAAAGTGCTTTCACATAAAAAAACCTAAATAAACTGGGTATCGCCATTATTGTCTTGATCCAAGGAGTAAAATTAACTTGTCGCGGATACTGCACGCTGAGCGCTGTTAAAAATAAAAATCAATACTAAGATTGCAGTATATTTTTCACCCTGCCTTCCAAAAAACAGATTTAAAAGCAATCAAAAAGCCTTGTCCCCCAAAAATGATACCAAGAAACACTTCAACTCATCTTGCAAAAAACAAGCCCCTACACAGCTCCATATACAGAAAAATAAAAAAGTTATGGCTCTCAGACTATGACAATGCAAAAACGTGTTTTCCTTTTTGAATAAGGTCTTGTTCACACGGAGTTTAAACTCCGTGTTACAAGCGCTTTAGGGATCCGTCTTGGGGTCCACTCTGTCCCCAAGACAGATCTAACAATTAGCAGTGAGTTTATCCCTGCTCGCTGCGCTGAACCCGGAGCGGCGTTCACATGAGAGAACGCAGCTCCGTGTTTCAATAGCGCAGCTCAGCTCCGTCTTGAAAAGAATTGCATGTCATTTACTTGTGTCTTTTGGTTTTTTTCATATTAACTCCTTAGTAACAGCTCCAATCTGATCATCTATTTCTCTAATCTCTTTTCTTAGGATATCCTCTCTTTATGCTAAAAAAAACTATGGAACACCTGTGCACCCAAAATGCATAATACACCCCTAGATGAGATCCATGAGGGATGTTGAATTCAAAATGAGGCGACTTCTGGAAGGTTTCACCTGTTCTGCTACTTTGGGGGCTTTGTAAATGCGACATGGCCCCAAAATCTGCGTTCCAAAAGCCAATAGCGCTCCCTCCCTTATACACCCTACCATGGGCCCAAATAGCAGTCTACACCCTCATGTAGGGTATTGCTGAACTTGAAACAAATTGCGTAACAAAATTTCAGGGGCTTTTTTTCCAGAAGTCTATGTAAATATTAAACATTTTCAGCTAAAATTACAGATTGTTGGAACAAAAATGTCTTCATTTTCACAGCCTAACGAAAAAAAAAATTGTGGAACAACTGTGGGGTCAATATATTCACTACACCCCTGGATATATTCCTTTAGGGGTGTGGTTTCCAATATGGAGTCGTTTAGGAGTGTTTATTAAGTTTTAGGGAGTCCACAAACCTGAAATGGGGCCTAAATAAAATCGTAATGAAAATTATATCCCAGAGTCCGGTAGGTGCTCCTCCTATTCTGGGGCTTGTGGCTGAGCCAAATAGCACACTAGGGCCACATATGAGATATCTCTGAAAATGTCACAATCTGGGAAATCAATATTAAGTTGCATTTCCCTGGTCACATCTACTGTGTTCTTGTGAATAATGGATACAAATTGAAATCTGCAAAAAAGGGACATTTTTAAATTTCACTTCCACTTTGCTTTAAATTCCTGTGAAACACCTAAAGGTTTAACAAACTTCCTAAATGTTGTTTTGAATACTTTAAGGGGTGTAGTTTCTTAGCTGAAGGTATTTATAGGGGTATCTAACATACAGGCCCCTCAAAGCCACATCAGAACTAGACTGGTCCCTAAAAGAATGTATGTTGCAAATTTTCTTGAAAATGTGGAAATTACTACTAAATTTCTAAGCCCCCTAATGTTGTAAAAAAACAAAAAAGACATTTAAAAATTTATGCCAACCTACAGCAGACATATGGTAAATGCAAGCTAGAAACTATTTTGAGTGGAATAACTACCCGTCTTACACACAGAAATTTTTGAAGTTTGAAAATAGTAATTTTTCTAATTTTTCTTTATACTTTGATATTTTTCACAAATAAACAGGACTTTTTGGGCCAAAATTTCTTACTAACTTAAAGGGTTTTGTCACGAAGTAAAATTGATGTCGGAGGCTTGCGAATGAAATAACAAACATTTTCACCATTCATTACTATTAAAAATTCGGCACCGTTTTTGTTTTAGCTTCTCCTTTAGTGATCCATTGTTTACAGCTCGTCTCCAGGGGATACGACCAGGGCTGAGAGCTGGCCAGACATGCTCAGACATCACTTCTCCTCTCAGGCAGCTACTGAGTGTTCAAACTCCGGGTGCTATCATTGTACTCCCATTCTCTGTACTCAGTAATTAGTCAAACAGTGCAAATAAAGAAACCTCAATCAGGTCTGTGCATTGATAAAGAGAAAAAAAAAAAAAACAGGTTTGGTTCCTGCAGGGATTTGAACCTAGAACCCTTGTGCTTGGAGGCAAAAACTTTACCTTTCAGCTACTCACAATGCTTTATAGCAACAGACCTTTCTTTGACTAGAGAGAGGAAAGGCCTGGTGATGTCATCCTGCTGGGTCACATGATATGCAATTCAAACAAATCACACACGCCCCCTTCTGAGCACACAGAGCTGAAGAGCTGGATACAGGAGGTATGAAATGAGATAATGGCAAAACCCCTTTAAAGCACAATGGGGCAGATTTATGAATACAGTTTAGCCAGAATTCTGGCTCAATTTGCGCCAAAAAGAAGCTTTTCGCCACATTTACTATGTGTTTCAGGCACTTCTTCGCCTCGTCCGACAAAGGGGGTGTGGCTTCGTAGAAGGGCGTGGTTTCGTGGAAATGGGCGTGGCTTAAATGTGACTAAAAATGCGCCAGAATCTGCAACCAAATTCTGGTGTAAAAGTAAGCCAACTTAAAGATGGTACAAACTTAGACTAGACAGTTCTAACCTGTGCCAGATTTGTCAACAAAGTGATAAATGTAGCACATTGTAAGACTGTCTAGTCTAACTTTACAATGTCTTAAAGTAAGACACTATTGATAAATCTGCCCCAATGTGTCACGAGAAAATAATCTCTAAATCACATGAATAGGTAAAAGTGTGAAAAAGTTATTCTCACATAAAGTGACACATGCCAGATTTCAAAAATTGGGCTCTGTCAGAGAAGCCAAAACTGGGCTCTGGCGGTAAGGGTTTAATAAGTAAATATTTGGAAATCCCCCTTTAGAAGCCCTATGTTTGCCCCTGCACCTACCTGACATTTATGGCATCCGGAGGATATGAAATTTAAGTCTGACATGGTAAAACCCAATAAATGAAAACAGTGCTGGAGTAAGATGTACTAAATGTATTAAAGGGCTCATTTGGCATATTTTTTAGCAGTGTGTACGCCTGAAACTGAAATCCACTTTTTTGATAGTTTACTGAATTTTTCTTTCATTATTGTCATTTATGTCACTTTCTGGCATAAATTATAGTGAGTGTGGCAGTCCGAAGGAAGCAAAACCTCATTCTACTAAACCTCAAATATAGTCAATAGTACAATAGAAACCTTAAAGGGGTTTTGCCACCATGTAATGTTGACGTGGGAACCTCCAAAATGGGTATTTAATCACTTTTCTAAATATATTTGATTACAAAAAGTGAAGCCTCTAAGAGCTACAGCATTTCTAAATCCCCCTTAGTTACCTGAAAGCTTCCACTAGACACGACCAGAGGAGCCGACAGGCCGTGCTTGCGTGAAACACTTCTTATCTGATGACAGGCAAAATGAATGAGCTTTTAAGGCAATGGGTAGAAATTGCAGTCTATGAGGCTGTGTCTTGCTGTATTGAGAATCCACTGTTGTACTGTTTATTATTTCACTTAAGTTTTGAGACGCTCCCTTATTCCTCACACCTTACTCACCCCCTCCCTCTCAGCCCTGCAGCCTTCATGACTCAGCGTGATTTGTTGACATTCTCCCTGTGCTGATAAGGAAGGTAAGAAACTTGCGTCCTGGCAAATCCCCTTTAATATAAATAAGGCCCTATTCACACTACAATTCTACCACAAATAAAGCATATACCTCTGTAAACCACTGTGAAATAGACCAAACGTAGTCTAAAATAGACTATGTTTGCTCTATAGAGAGCAGTAGCTCATCTGCAGTAAACGTTGGATTAAATTTTTTAAGATATCCAGACGTAAACCTCCAACGTAAGGCTGAAACGCATTGTAAGTGGGGGCTGATGGTAAAGAATCACAGGTAGCACAGTGGCTCAGTGGTTAGCCCTGTTGCCTAGTAGCACTGGGGTCTTGTGTTTAAATCCCATCAAGGAAAACAAATGCAAGGAGTTTGTATGTTCTCCCTATTTTTGCCTGGGTTTCTCCAACTCTTCTAATGACATACTGTTATGTTAATCTGGAATTTACACTGTGAGCCCCATTGGGTAAAGAGAACAATGTGAATGATGACAATCTCTGTACTGCACTGTGGAATATGATGGTGCTGTATAAATAAAAGAAATGTATGTGATATGCCGTTTACTTACTATTATAATCTATCTTTTATAAATTCTATTATATGACCAAAAATGCTGCTCACCATGCAGAATGTTTATTTGTTTGTTTAAGGTTTGTTACTTCCTGTAAAAAATATAATATCCCCTGCACACCATAGGGGGTTGAGGATGCAAAAAGAGATTTTTTTCTATTATTTACATATATACAAGGGCATAGCTGTTTATGGATACATTCGGTTAGAAAATTTTGTACAAAGTTCAAGGAGCATAACTGAACGCATGTTTTACAATTATAAAGATGTCTATAGATGTCAAAATTAAACGACGTTTCGACTGTATGTCTTTATCAAGGGACATCCACAAAATGAACAAGGGGATAAAGCATGGATGATGTCAGTAAAATGCTGAAGCATAAACAGGGGAAGATGTATTGTCGGTGCTCCGGGAGGCTCACAGGGATAAGCCAGGGGATAGCCTTAAAGGGGTCTACAGGTAAAGAATGTGAGTTTTAAGTTTTGCCGCTGTCCTACCAGGAGGCATGATTGTGCTAAATCAGACATTCTTATCATGATCCAAAACTACATAGGCCCTAATTACAGAGCTTATAAATTGGAGTAATTTAAAGCTTTTTACTGTCTGCGCATAGCACAGGACACTGACTGACACTGCAGAACCTGTGTGATGACTCACTCTCTGTTATCTCATTGAACAAACAGCCCGGGAGATTTGTTTACAGGTCGGTTACTGAGGGAACTGAAATAGCCATGGAGGTAATAAATTCACTTGTATCTCTTTAGGGAAAACAGAGGAACAATGCAATATATTTGGAAAATGTCTTTATTTTGTGTTCCCTACAATTTGAAAGCTATTTTTTGTAGCGAGACAACCCCTTTAAGGGGCAGGAGTAAGGAGTGATAAGCTTGGCGTCTAGAGGCAGCTGTGCTATAGACATCTATCATTGTAAAACTTGCGTTCAGTTAGGCCCTGTTCACACGGCTTAAAATGGGACATATTTCAGTCCGTAATTCACGCCGTACTGCACAAATTACGGCTGGAATCCGTCCCAGTAACTACGGTAATGCACAGTTCTCATAGAGAACTATGGATTACGTCTCCTCTCCCTGCTCGGCGAATCTGCCGCGGGGGGAGATAAGTGACATGTCATTTACTAGCGGCGTATACGCCACTAGTAATGATAGTCTATGGGCCAGCGAGGTGCCGGTCCCCCGCTACCGCCCCCGCTCCAGCCCTGCCCCCGTCCACACGGCGTAATTGCGGGGCGTAATTACGCCCCGCAATTGGGCCGTGTGAACATAGCCTTATGCTCCTTGAACTTTGTACTAAATTTTCGAACCTAATGTATCCATAAACAGCTATGCCCTTGTATATATGTAAATAATAAAAAAAATCTCTTTTTGCATCCTCAACCCCCTATGGTGTGCAGAGGATATTATATTTTTTATAGTTGATTAGACCTTCCCAGGTCTTTTCAATTTTTGCACCCTGTTACTCTTGATCTAACCTAGGTGTGCGTGACCTTTATACAATTAGATTGTTACTTCCTGTTTCTCGGCTAAGTAGACTTTCATTAACCCAACTATTACATCGAATGTACTATATGGTCAGCCACTAACAATCTCAAGTCTCTTTCACATTCCCCTGCTCACCCCTCCTAATTATACTCCCCCAACAATCTACCCTATCCCAGCATTGTAACTTTTGTATGTATGACACCAGGATTCAGAGAAAATCCATGTATAGAGGCCGAACAAGAAAAATATGTAAGGGATTACAGGATTGTATATTTGTTGCTGCATTAATTCAGAAAACGTCAAGAGCTGCAAGGGCTTTATATATATAGTCCTACATTGTATTGGCCAAATAATGCAATTCATCACGTAACTGTCTTAACCCATGAAAGTCACTTGTACTTGTTACATAATGCACTAGATCCTGTCTGCTATTATTGGATTTTGTTCCATACAGTATTAAATATTAAAGTATTTACATGGTATGCTGCAGCTGAATGCCAGTTGCTACAGTTCAACAAATGTATGAGAAGACCACATGGGAAGGTAACTGCCCAGACTCATAAAGCAGGGATTCAGGCAGCCAGCTGAACCAAGTGATTTATGCTACCCTAGAGAGCAGAATGTGATAGAGGGACAGAATCTTAGCTCTGGGACATATAGATTTATACATGGCTGGGACAAAGCATTTTGGTACCCCAGGCACACAGGCAAATGGTGACCCTGCAACCCCACAGGAAATGATGGAGTTGAATTTTTTATGGTGTTCCTCATGCAGGATATACTGTATATTAATCGATTGAAGTTTTATGGATGCAGAAATACCAATTATTTGCAAAATAGGAAAACAGGAGTGTTTTGAACTTTTTTTTTTTTTTTATATTTTTAAAAAGAGTTGGAGTAACCTTCAATAACATTCAGTAGGAAAGAAGGACACTTGTAACACGAGTGAAATTAGGAGTTTACGTGGCGCTTTCAGGGGCAAAAAACTATTCAAAGAAAAGCCAACTTAAAGGGGATTTATCATTTGAGCTGCTCGTGCTGTTCTGCTAATTTTCTCAGATTGAGTTTGAAATCCAGGGGCGTGTTCTTCCTCTCAAGCAGCGTGTCTCCCCTCCCAGGAGGCATGTCTCCCCTCACTGAAGTAACTGTGACATCATCATGTTGTTTGAAGCGGGGGATGCAGAGGGTTGTCTGGATATAACAGCTCTGTAGCCTCCTGCATGCTTATGTCTGCAGCCTTGAGGCTCCACAAGCTGCAGCAAGCACCTATTATATCTATTATATCTCTTAGTTTACACACTGAAAGCAAGCAGCTTTAACTTCTGTTATAGTGGTATTCAAACCAAATTGAAACTGACAGCAGGCAGAGACCTTTACTCAACTACAAGGACAAATGTCAGCTTCAAGTAAAGATCTATGCTTGCTGTCAGTGATATGATGAAAACAGTGGGGAGAAGCAAATCAGCTTTGAGAGAAGAACCTGCTCAGCCTGTAAACTGACATGGGCTGATGGTGTAACGGTAGAGTGTTGGTTTTACAACAAAGGGGTTTGGAGTTCTAGTCCCCTTACAGGGTTTTATTTTTTCCTCCCCTAAATTCTACACATATGTAGAGAGACCTAAAATATATATGTCAATCTCTATAATGATATATATACACATACATAGCTCCCCTATATAGTGTCTCATCCCCGAGAGTATATGCATTGTATCACATATGTTGGAAGTGCTTGGTGTGACTGTGAGGATGGGACACTATATAGGGGAGCTTTCTGTGTGTGTGTGTGTATATATATAAAATTATAGATGTATACACATATATTTTCATATCTTTACATATGTGTACAATTTATAAAAGAAAAAAAAAAAAGAAAAAACTTGAACTCCCAACCTTTGTCTTGCCAAGCTGATCACCTATGCACTGCACTACAGATGCAGTGTTGAATCCTTATGTGATACACTACAGATGATGATGTCATAAGGAGGCGGGGCTTGCATTCGATCTGAGGAACAGAAACCCTCTTTTCAAAGTAGCAGCTTAAGGACTGAACCTGTGAGGAAGTGAATCAACCTCTTGGCAAAAGCCCTTTAAACAGGCAGTAATTGCCCAGATCCTTCCCCCTAGAGCTGAGATGTACATAGAGCCAGCAGACTCTGGTTTCACTATCGATTTTAACAGCTCAGAGGGGAGTAAACACAGAGTGTGCAGGCAGCCAATCACAGTGCAGGGGGCGTGGCCATGACGTTTCCTGTCTAGGGGCATATCCCAACAGGCTGAATGAAATGTCAGCCAGCCAATCACAGTGCAGGGGGCGTGTCTAGGGCACAGGAATCGACCAGGGGGTGTTCTGACCAGCAACAGCAGAAATAGAAGACAGATTTACAGCGAAGCTGATATCTGCTAAACCAAGTGACAGAGGTAATGCAACCCGATTACAAAAGTGCTTATTTTTACTGTCCCCATAATCTGAGACATGATCTTTGTAACGATAAAACCCCTTTAAGCATCAAGCTGGTTTATTAAAGTAAATATAAAACAGGGAAGCTACACGTTTCGCAGGGACTCTACCCTGCTTCCTCAGGCACCTGGTGTAATGGAAAGAGCGCTCACTCCTGTGATCGGAGCGCGCCCCCCCCCCTCCTTACATGCTGAGCCGCACCGGCCCCAGCAAACGGTCAGCAGTGCCGTGGGGCCTGTGCACAGGCTGACTACATTATGAAACAAGAGGGGGTGCTTGCAGCGGGTCCCTTTGTTTCACCGGGCCCCGTATAGCAGTACCCCCTGTACTCCCGTTACGGCGGCCCTGCCGTGGAAGGCAATCAGCAGATGCAGTGGCGACTTTCCATTTGGAAGAAGACAGGAAATAGGAAGAAAACCTAGTAGATCCAGTGCTGGAACAGAAGTGAGGAGGAAGATGAGCATCCAGTGACTGATATGCGGTAATAGATGACTGCACAGAATAGGGCTGCCATAAATTATTTCAGGGCCCCATACAGCCAAAGTGACAGGGCCCCCACCTATTACCGGTTCTTATCTTGTACCATAGCAGTGACGTGCCTCCACCTTACACCACTATCTGGAGCCAGGGGCGTAGCTATAGGGGGTGCAGAGGTAGCTGTCGCTACCGGGCCCTGGAGCCTTAGGGGGCCCACAGATACCAATATTAAAAATAGCACATGGTAGGTGGGGGGCCTTTTTTGGATTTTTCACTGGGGCCCTGGAGCTTTAAGTTACGTCTCTGTCTGGAGCTGCTCCCTTCTGAATGGTGATGTAAGGGAATGGCACATGAATAAGGCAGCAGAGATCAGCAGATACAGCGGTGACTTTCCATTTTTAAGAAAACAGGAAGTAGGCAGAAAACCGGGAAGAGCCAGTGCTGGAACAGAAGTGATGAGTATTTTTTATTTTTTACTTTTTTTAACCCTTTACCGACATTGGATGTGCGGGTATGTCTTAGTGTCTCTAAGGGTCTATGTAGCGGGATTGCTCACAATGCCCGTTACATAGAAGGCTGGTGTCAGCTGCTAATTGCAGCTGACACTGGTCGGAACCAGAAGATCGCAGCCACACGGCGTCTAAATGAATGGGAAACAGTGCCCAAAAAA